>JAPYZC010007658.1:0-12041 GCA_030522665.1 Ichneumoninae sp. A BG-2022a
AAAAAGTTGAAAATTGAAATTTTCATATCGCTTCCTCATAAAGTTGAAAATTGAAATTTTCACATCGCTTCCTCATAAAAGGTGAAAATTGAAATTTTCGTATCGCTTCTTCATAAAAGTTGAAAATTGAAATTCGCGAAGCTTCCTCCATTGGGGCGTATGAGGAAACCAAAAATACAGACAATGCTTCCTCATAGAAGAAGCTTCGCGAATTTCAATTTTCAACTTTTATGAAGAAGCGATATATGAAAATTTCAATTTTCACCTTTTATGAGGAAGCGATGTGAAAATTTCAATTTTCAACTTTTTAGTATGACAAATGTGTTCGAACAATGACAGACTATTTTTTTCGTTACAATATGATTCAAGACGAATCCATTGCACACCTGATATTTGCCGACACCCCTATCCAATGTAGAGTTATTTTACATTGAAATTTTTTTTTTTCAATCATTGCTCATTTTCAATTACCGATTAATCGGTGACGAATCCTCAAAACAAAATTTTTTGAAATAAAATTATGTTTCAGTTTACAGGTATGTGAAATCAGGAAAAAAAATGTCAAATAGAAGGGGTCGGGCCCGACGATGACCAAATTGGAATGAAATGCCCCATACGTAAAGCACTTGGGCAGGCTCCAAGACCATTTTTTTTGTTTCAATTGAAATGAGTCGGAATACTGCAAAAACTCGATGAACCATAGAAGATAGGAGATTTTGAGGAGAGGCGAGAATTTAAAAAGAAAACTACTTTGTATCATTCTACCTCAGCTGGTAAGGTTCATTAACACGAATTCCACGAATAGCGTGGGGCCATCAATACATCTCTTGGTGACTGTTAAATTAGGCATCCGAGGAAGGCGTAAGCATCCCCGTGATAGAGTCCATGTGCATTAAAGTAGGAAAACTTGGCACACAAAGATGTTCCAAAAAAATGTAAGAAAAAAACCAATGCAATTATTTAGTACCGATTTGGATCGTGAATGTGTTGTTTTCAGCGTAGATGAAAGAAAAAAAATAATAGCGAAAAGTATAATAATGCGTTCGCGTCTTTGTACGTTCGAGTTTACGAGACCGGCCCGCGACCTACAGGCATTAATTTGATTTAATTGTCTGTGAGAAAGGAGCGTAACGACGACGACTAGTGAGCTAGAGCGTCGACGAGAGAATCCGGACAGCGCACAACAGGCATCGATTGAAGACAATGGGAACCGGTACTCGAGAGTATCACGTGCCTGGTTTTCCTTCTCCGTGCGATTTGTAATCGTCGGCGATCGCGACACTAGCTCTCTCCCTCCCCCTCCCCTCTCTCTCTCACTCTCTCTTTCTCTCTCTCTGTGCGTGTGCGTTTGATCGCTGATCGTTTGACTGAAAGCGATCGCGTATTACGCGCTCTTGCCACTTCCAATAGTGACTATTTATCGGTATATACTATCCGCACACTCGATTACACTACAACATTATTGACGAGCTGGCCCAGAATTCATTCGACGTGTATCAATTAATATATCATACAGCTGAATTTCTGAGCTTCTGAGATATTATTCTTATCCCTCTGAAGAACGGCATCGGCCACTTATTTAATATTACGCACTTTCCTTGGTCACGATTGAATGATTAATATTTTTAATAACGTCTTTGCGATTATTAAAGCTGTTGTTACTGTACTACTAATTAGCTAGATCCATATTGAATCTCGACTCACATATAGCTCACATCTTGCCATATCGATTTCACGATAAAGAAGCTAATTCTTATTTTTGTTTATTTTTTGAAATTTTATTTATTTTTGGCCAAGTTTTAAGGCAGCAAAGATGTCGTCGGGTTTTAAAAAATCACTATCGCAATAGCAGTTGCTTTAACGAATTGACCTAAAAAAGATGCTCCTTTTCGTGTTTCGCTAAAAATCGATTTCAAATTTTTTCTCTCAACACTATTGGAGTGTGACCCTACGGTGGAGTAAAATCTGAATGACTATCGTTGAGTAATTATCGTTACGCGAGTGCTTTCGGGTTATGTTTCGATGAATAAAACCGGTAGAGCCCATAATCCTCGGCAGATATAAATAATATCGGTAAGCATAATGGATTTCTGCTAGGCCACCTCCCAACAACTATACATTACACGATAATCTCAACAGCTGAACAGCAAAGTAACACAGTACACACCGTTGGCAGTACAATCATGACATGAATAGCGATGCCTGTAATAATTTACCGGTGACGAGGCGTCCGAGTAGTTATCGTTTCACGAGTTATCATTATATTCCCGCGCTCGGTTCTCCCTCTTCCCCTCCACTCGCTATGCCGCGCGATCGCGGTTCACGTCGCCCGCGGACACTTAAACTCGCATATATTATAATCGATCGATGATTATACAATAATGTACGCGTCGGGGCAAGTTAATCAATAGTCACCGAGGCAACTGCAATGCGCGAGTCTAACTACGACACGATTGCGTCATGACAGGCTGTCATCGAGCCATCCACTATCTCCACTTATCGCCCGGAGAACGGGTCCGACGGTTTCATCAAGAGAAAAATTACAAAATTTATACTTTCTTATTTTATTTCTTCGCGATAATGAAAAAAAAAAAAAAAAAAAAAAAAAAAAAAAAAAAAATACTCCCGGCTCCCCCTAAAACACAACACAATACTTACACCAACGTCGCGTTTCAAAATACATGGAATTGTGCGCTCCTGATTTTTTTTCGGACTCGATTTTTGCTGAAGAAATCCGAATGATATCTGTTTATCTAGCTTTTTCAACCCCGTCGTATACTTAATCATGTTTGTATTTATTGTCGGTGAACACGATAGGCATCTCAATTTTTCCGCGATGCCGTCGAGAAGCAAAGAAATCGTTGTTACAAAAATTTCCGTCAAAGCTTCCTTCATGAGGAAGCAAAAATTATAAGACTGCAATTTTTTTAAAGTTACGGAATAAAAAAAAAGAATAAAACTGAAACAATTTTTTAATGATTTAGTTATATAATTATATAATATATAACTTTGTAATGGCAATTACAAAAATAATAGTAGCAACGATTAAATTTTCAAAGAATGTAAAAGAAGAAAATGAATTTCCTTAAGTGACGAAAAAAAATATATATACATTTTATTACACTAAAATACTGTAGATTTAATATTCGATAGCCGGCGAATCCTCCTCCCTCCTCCGTTGCTCCTCGTGCATTCTCTCCCTCCCCCGAAACTGGTCTTGCATGCGATTTCGTCGGGGGGCCGGAAGTGGCACGAGAGAGGAGAAGACAGGGGGAGAAGGAGATTCCGCGGAGTTGGCAATAATGTCGAGCATTAAGGTAGTCAATGCCGGATTTAACCGACGATTAAATTTTATTTCCGCGTTCGCGCTTGCGCCCCGTGTCCCCGTGCCCCCGTGTACGCGGGGCGATGATTCTGCAGTTGGAAATTCGCTTCTGTGTTCTCCCCGCATATATATATAAATTTCCGTACGGCAGTACGAGAGTTAGAGTTCTATATATCACAAGGGAACAGCGAAGCCGACACAGGGGTCATGTTTTATGTATCGCGGCGCGTATCGACTAGCGTTATGTGTGACGTTACGTTTATGCTAACCGTTCCCGGTCGCCGCTACACCGCCCTCCTCTACACTGCGAAATTTCTACGTACCCGTTAACTACTCGACGAGAGAAGAAGCTGTGTGTGTGTGTGTGTGTCGTGTCTCGGTGCACACCTCCGGGCAGAGATAACGCGATCTCGCCACTGAATGCTGTTACAGCTGTCTGTTGCAAGAACGAGAGCGTTGGAAAGAATTACGATAATTAAAAACGCATCAACCGGAGATGAGACGTGAACCGGTTAAAACAAAACACATAGATACATACACATACACATACACATACACATACACATAATAAAAAAGAGAGAGAGAGAGAGGAAGCCCTTATCCGCCTCGAAAGCAGTTGTCGCATGCGAACCGCGTGCCGACACGCCGAGGGAGCCGGGATACTGGGATGATTTTCAATTAGGTATTTATTATAATCAGTCGTTCGCTGATCGATGTCGTTGGGCGATATTCAAATCGTCGAGGTATAAAAAAAAAAGTACTGGAGGTATGTTATTAAATGATTTACGCGTATTCAACGATTGTCAACGATCGACAATCGATTGGGAAATTGATCGAACATCGTAATATTTTTGTTGTTTAATGTTGAATAAAATAAAAAAAAAAAAAATAGTTTATGACGGTAAATAAATAAGTTGAGCGTCACTGCGTCAAAGGGTTCGCGCATCGGAGAGCGTTCTCTTGGATCGACAGTCCACCCGTATCGATCCCGTTCCTCGGAGTTAATCGCACGAGTCGGACCTCGAGAAGTTACAATTACGATAGACTTTGTTCCGCGCCGGTATTTCTATACAGCTATTATTAGTGGACGAAGGCGAGAAAGGCGCTGGAGTGACGGAGAGGGAGGGGCTCGAAATGATAATACGATCGTTATCACGATGACTTCCGGCGTGCGTAACACTCTGCGTCCTTACAGCTACTTTGCCACCGCCATGGACACCGCCATGGATACCGCCATGGATCCCGCCATGGATCCCGGCCATGGATCCCGCTCGAGCACGTGCAGCAGGTACTGAACCGTAAATCGCGTAATCGTTTGTGAAATATAGTTCGCTCGCGTACATAAATCTATTTATATTATGCTAACCGTCGAGTCGCCGACACGCCGCGGGAGGGCTCCTCGCAAGTAGACCGTGTCGGAAACAAAAGAGACGATTCGCCGTTCACTCGACTAAATTAGGGTGCGTGCGATCGGTTTATTCATCGATCGGAGTTTACTTTGATGGATCGAAACGTTTTTACGCTCGGCAGAGGGACAATGGAGGGAGCAATTTGCACTGTTTTCGCCTCGGATCGACCTTCCGCGATTTACATAATTTACTATCCAATCGTCGCAAGCGAACTCGTTAAAAAATTAGCGGCGATCGAGAATACTTTGCGATTATTTAACACCAAAAATAACACCGGCGTTTGGAGGCAAAAAATGTTTTTATTTTAATATCAAAATTGATTTTTTGTTGTTTAATTCTAATAATTATTTTACTTGAGATAAAGTGTTAATTGTAATTCAACGGATTCCCCCCCCTTCTCATTTGATTAAACTAGCCGTGACATTACTATTTTTAAGTATAAGAATTATTATTATTTTTTGTTTTATTAAGATTCCGTCCATAAAAAAATTGTCAGATAAGTATGCAATTAAAAAATTGAAGACTATTGGGGAGCATTGGATCGTGTCGACTGTAAAAAAACATCCACCCGTGTAATTCGAACGTGTACCAACGTGTGCAAAATGAATAATCGAGCGTGTGCATCGGAGAAATGTTTCTCGGTTCAAAGACTCGGTTTATCGGCTCGGTAAGAGATGTGGTTACACAGTTTTGTTTGTCAGTCCCGTGGGTTTACGTCTGGCGTTTCCTGGAAGCTTGTCGCTTGGGCTCATCAGCCTCGCGATAGCTGTCGAGCTCCCGACAGCCGTTGGGGAGCGCATTCGAGCCGATAATCAACACGGGGAAACCTCAGGATCGTCTCGCGCAATTAACGGAAGGTTGATTGGATGCCAGATGCTGGCTGGCTCAGACGTTCGGTAGAGAGAAGGCTTTATAATTGCGCTTTCTCACTCTCCCTACATCGGTTGCTTGTGCTTACGGCACGTATTTACAGTTGCGTTCGTGCTTAAACCATAATCGCTCGAACGCGCGGTATTACGTAGTCGCGCGTATTATGAACCCGCGCAACCGCGCAACCGCGCAACCGCAATGACGCGGGGGACGTGGAATCGCAAAATTCCACGGAAAATCAACTTCCGAACGAATAACCTCATAAATATTGATTTTAAGTGAATTTATTTTTATCTTATTCTGGGACATCCAGTGCGCGTGTAACTAGGAATGTGCATTGTCGATTATAAATAAAAAGAACCGTAGAACGAGCTAAATCTTTCCAACGCACATTTCTCGGTCAACGACCGAGTCATCGGTATCGACGACGTTCTACGGTCATAGCAAAAGGAAAATAAAGAAAACGTTAAGTGAGTAAACTTGGCAAAACATCGGTACACCACAGATTACCTTGCGCGGCGTGTCTCTATGCGTTATCGAACGAAATCGTTTTGTCTTCGATTCGTGTGTGTCAAGCCGCCGGCACGAAAGGGAGATAAAAATTTACACGAGGAAGCCGAGAGCCTCCCGGTATCCAATTAACGTTATAGTCTATACTCTAAATATCGGCAACGATTTTCTTGAAGCCTTAGTACGTGGGGACTGACACGAGTGCTCAGCGTTGAGGAACGAGTCGCGAATGGCGGGAGAAAGCACCGAGATAAATTTCAGGTAGAAAGGAAAGAAATTTTTTTTTATAAATAAAAAGAAATTAAGAAGAGAAGCGTGAGGAATACGTGCGCGTTGAACACAGCTTGTAAATCACGGTGGAAACGAAACCGGCAATGCGAATCACCGCACGAACGAACGAGCGAAAGAGAGAACAAGAAATATCTCCCGAGCTATGCATCATTTCATTATGCGCGAATGATGCATGGGAGTCATGTTGAATTATGGATGTACATAAATGTAAATAGGTACATCGCTGTACCCATTGGCTGAGTATATATTCGTAATGTGTACTTTATAAATAAAAATTTTATATACTGTGTACATCTAACCTACTATATATCTATTTCGATTGGAAAACTCTGGTGAAAATTTCGTGGGTCAGTGGGTGCGTGTTCGTATTTGGGAGCTTTTCGTCGGTTACGTATAACCGAGTATTTTCAAAAGTTCATCCGGCCCGAGAACGGGGGATCGGGAGATAGAGAAACGAGCCTACTCGAATTACTGCGCGCACGCTACTCTCCTCTGATATATAATTGAGAGTATGCGTTCTCGGATTTCTCTCGCGATCCTCCGAGGTTTGCTATCATCGCGGCTTTTACCCCCCGCTCCAATAGGATTGTTTGCTGTCAGAATATACCTCCGGGCAACCGGCGATGCAATTATTTTCGTTATAATGGCATCGTGTGGAGTGACAATTTATCGCAAAATTTAAACACATTCGTGTTTCAACGATAAAGATAAAGGTGGGTAATAATAATAGTTTTAAAGAACGTAATATATATATATATATATGTTCTTGATGGACGTGGGTACGGTGGAGAAATAGTAAATGGGTCAGCTATTATTATTATATTACCATTAAACAATCTAATTATGTACACCGATAAAAGATTTTGGTACTTTAAACAAAACAAAAATCTTCTCAAAGATCCACAATATATATTTTTTTAAATAACCCGAATAACCAAAAACATTACAACCATACCAAGAAAAATAAAAATTGTGGCCGTTTTTAATACATTGGAACTACGGGTGGATGATAAGAAATAAAAAAAAAAATCATTGGAATACAATACCGCTGAAAAAAAGGTGTGCAAAGTCAGTCCCCGAGAAGTCAGAAATCAAAGCCCTCTCTTGGTCGACAGTGTGAAAGTACAGTGAACTACAAGAAGGGGGACAGGTAGTTTAAACCTGTGAAAAGGCCTTTAAAAATTCTTGATACATACAATAAAACCCCGACACATGAACGTTATCGTTGGTGTGTGCGCGTTGGGAAAAGCGCGCGCGCACACTCGACGCGACCGGAGACAAAGCTCTCTCCTCTCGCATCAACACCGAGCCGCGCAAGCCCGTGAGTGTTCCTCTCCTAATGCCTAAGTGTGAGTGAGCACGGAGGACAGTACGCTCGAGAAATCACACTCCTCACTCCCGAGTTCACCTACACGAATATAAACCCCCCGCAAAGCTTCTCCGATTTAATATACCCTCAAATCGGGCAACAAACATAAAAATCCCCTTGACTAACTTTCCCATCTGCTACAACTTCCTCTCAAACACAACATTTTCTTTCTTTCCTTTCTTCACAATTTTTGTAATTTTAATTATTTCAAAAATATAATTAAGTTTCCTTTAAATCTAATTAAAATATGAAGAAAAATAAATAAAAATGGTAATTTATGTGAAAGGATTGAAAGATCGGAGTATAGAATTTCGTAAAATTAATAAAAGATTACAAACTGACTCACCATTATGCCCGGTTCAAGTTTCTAGTCCCTCTCCCGGACCCCCGTGGCTTTTATTTAATCCAGCAGCGGCAAGACTTTTCCCGTTATCCTTCCTGATCCATACACTGTGGACGCGTCCACTTCGGTTTTCACCCCGCTTATTCCTCCTCTCCTCACTTTATCGAAAAACCTTCCGCACACTGCAAAAAAAAAAAAACAATTTTTTTCTTTCTTTTTTGAGCTGTACGCACACTTTGTATTAAAAAAATCGAGCTCATCGTCGAGTTACGAGCACCAAGGTTGATAACACGCACACGCACACGCACACGCACACGCACACGCACACGCACACGCACACGCACACGCACACGCACACGCACACGCACACGCACACGCACGACGCGAGGTCGTAATGCCCGATTAAAGGGCACAGACAACGTCGAGTCACCAAGTTACACGCATAAAGCCTAGAGAGCCGTTTCGATTTACGCGCACACCCTTTTTACCTGACAGCGGGTGCGCCCGCATTATTTTTTTTCCTCTCTCACACACACACACTTTGATCCGAACCGCTCGCGGAGTAATTACTCAACAGTCATCGCCCGTTATAAATCATACCGACCCTATGAATTACACATATTTATATAGATATATATATATATAGAAAAACGTATTTACTATACATCTGTATACTACAAAAGCGTAAATTTAACGACTATGAAGGTATAGAGAACAACTCCGGGAGAAACGTACGCTGGCGCGGAGTGTGTAGTCTCGGGACGAGTCGAGGGATACAAGACGGCCGGTTCTTTCGACGATTCATGCACGCTCTGACTGCCTGCTCGTATCACAGTGCCACACTATACGTGTAGGTTCCGTTTTATTTATTTATTTTTGTTATTTTTGTTATTTTTGTTATTCGTAATCGCGCGTTATACACGCCCAGCGTGTATTCGTGGATGGATGCGTGCGTGTGCGCCAGTCCTTATCCGAGAGGCCGGCTCTATCCGCCGTTCCGCCTTAGCCGTACCTATCTCTTCATTCGTACGGTTATCTCTGCCTATCTATCTCTAACGATGATATGTATTCATTGTTTTTTTTTTTCACTCAGGTATTTGTTTTGGTTTGCAGAGTAACTTCGCCATTGACGAAGTTTCAGAGACACACACTTTTGTTTTTGTATAAAACAGAAAGAACAAAAAGAAATCAAAATAACGAGTTTTCAATAGAAAATAATAATGGAGAGACTTGCACACGGCGTTAAAATTATTAGTCTTGTCGAGATTCGACGTAGGAGGAAGATCGGGAAGCACGGAGAACGATTGACGTCCGGCGGAGGCGAGACTCTCTCTCTCTCTCTCTCTCTCTCTCTCTCTCTCTCTCTCTCTCTCTCTCTCTCTCTCTCTCTCTCTCTCTCCCTCCCTCTCTCTCTCTCTCGCTGATGATGCGGCTGTGAGGACGCCGGGCGTCCCGACGCCCAGGTCACACCCGAATCTCCCGCTGGCTGCGAGGCCTGCGCTGCGATCGGCACACCGAGAGACGCAGCACCAGCGACGAGCCGGAGACACACAACCCTGCCTCTTTCTTTCTGGCTGGCTTTTGTAACCTCGGATTCTTCGTGTCTCCACCGCTCGAATCTTCACCCCGACAAACTTCGAGTTTTTGGTGAAATTTTCCGAGTTTTTTTTTTCAGAGGGAGGAATGTGCGAGGGTTATGATCGAGATTGTTGCGGGGCTAAAAAAAAGCTTTCACTGCACCACCACCCGCGTCACAAAGCACTCGGGAGCAGCAGCCCACAACACATGGCTACAGGGGCCTCCGGACGGATCGGCGAGGCTCGTCCCCGCTCGGGAACACTCGGACAGGGCCGCCACTCTCGAGCCCAGGGCCGCCGCTCGGGACTCGTCGTTCCCGTTGCTGACTCGTCCGTACAATTTTCACGATAGGAATTGCAACATCTCTTTTTATTATTCTACTTTTTTCCTTCCTTTATCTTGTAACATTTTAATTGAGAGTATCAAGGAATGGGATTTAATGAATTAACGGTGTTTACTCAAAACAAAATTGTTCAATGGTCCTTCCCTCCTCCTATCGAGGGCTGTTAAAATCTGTGAAATCCATTTATTTTTATTGGAAAATAGAAAAGTCAGTAATGGACCAAAATAAATAAACGATGGGTACATTCAAACGTTTAAGTTTACATGTACGAGTGTACCCAACGATGGAACTACCAAATATTAAGTGCTGTATAGATTACGGTCATAATCCAGTACATATAAATTTTGATCGTAACATTTTTTTAAAAATATATATATATGTTAGTAATATTAATAAATAATAGAGTTTGCAGCACGGAAAATGAAGAAAAGTTTAACTCTACATAATATTAAAAAATTGCTCCGTGAATCAAAATAATAATCTACGATCCAACGGAATTCAAGTTCCAATTCTTTTTTCGTCTGAAAGGATTTAAAAAAAAGTCATCTATCTACAATATGCTCCATGTGTAACCAGCGTAAACTGATTCCTATTTAGATCTCCCTCAATACAAGAAAAAAATAAAAATATAAATCGGATAATCCTCGGAACATCTGGAACGCATAAACGCCGCGGTGGGCTCCGGCTGGAGGCCGCGTATGACAAGGTGACCCTCGTACATGACGCCGTGAGGGCTAGGCAAGGCTTTGATATGTTACTAAATCTCGTCGCTACTATATTTCTCCCGACCCGAGTTTGCCCTCTTTCTCTCTGCCGATCGCTACACGTTCCTTGATTTATCGAAGTACTCTGGCCACTTGAATTGAAATTGTGATTGCGCGATCTCCGCGCTGACGAGCGACGGTGTACGTAGCGGGAGTCTCTCTCTCTCTCTCTCTCTCTCTCTCTCTCTCTCTCTGTAACGATCCGATCGATTTATAGGAAAGCCCTTGAAGTTACGGGGGACGATTGATCGTTGCGACATGAGCCGCGATCATTTTATTGACAAGGACGTCTGTTCGTCTCCCCGTGTGCGTGTCTCCACTCCGTGCCGTGCCGTGAGATCCCGAGGATCGATAATCGATTTACTCTCGGTGACCTCGCCGTTTCTTCCCCCCCCCCCTTCACTTGCTCGACGTACAAACTTTTATTCATTCCTAGAGTGTACATCCACATCGTAATTAAAATCACCTTTTATATTAATTCACAGCCTTCCTTTCATTCATCTCCGAGCCGCGAATTAACACAAACGGTTAATGCGTTTTATCCATTTCGCTGGTGGAAATTCATGCATTTAACGTCAAATGTCGCCGCTACTACAAAAAACAATGTATTATTATTATTATTGATCGGAATTCCGTTTGTCGTAGACGGTAAAATTTTTAAATTATATTTTAAGTTGTCGAAAAAAGTTATTTTTATAGTTTTATTCGTAAAATTGACGATAAAAATGATTGTGGATGTTACGTTAACATCAAATTATTTGTAAAATGTCTACGGATAAAAAAAAATAGACCAAGTCGAGGGCGAACGAAAGATTTGTGATTTTTTTTCCAATGTTGTTACTATCATTACTACCGTTATCGGTCCCACCGTCACGTAGCGGATGTAGATAATGCAAAGTGATATGATAATCGGTATTTATGCAACCGTTCACAGGCGGGCAGTGTATCGACGAAGGGTTCTCGCA
The DNA here is from genome assembly GCA_030522665.1 of Ichneumoninae sp. A BG-2022a. Taxonomy (NCBI): domain Eukaryota; kingdom Metazoa; phylum Arthropoda; class Insecta; order Hymenoptera; family Ichneumonidae; species Ichneumoninae sp. A BG-2022a. The sequence continues at coordinate 11,768 of JAPYZC010007658.1, forward strand.
AAGGGTTGTATACACAATCGAGGAGGAGGGTGAAAAAAACCGTACCGGGGATTCGCTGCTTTCTCGTCTAATTGCCACCCCTTGGCCTGGACAGTGGTCCACTGTACCACAGCGCACCCGGTGTTTGTCACAAACGACCTTGTCACCCCGTGGCCCCAGCAACGACCGGGGATTGTTTTTTTAATCTTTATTTTTTTCCATCTGTCTCTCGCTTTCTACCCTTACCATTCCTCGGAGTATTATTTCTTTGTTTTGTTGTCTTTTTTTTTTTTTT
>JAPYZC010007662.1:0-13313 GCA_030522665.1 Ichneumoninae sp. A BG-2022a
AATGGAGAAAATAAAAAAAAAAAAAAAAAAAAAAAAATTACTGGCCCTAAATTCTCCAAAAATGTTTTTCAACTAAAAAAAAAAATTCAAAAATTCGCTCGCGCACTGCGAGCGAAGATCGACGAGGCCGAATGAAATCCGGTGCGAAAAATCCCGACGGACGAAATTGAGAATCAAAAAAGAGAAGTGCACTGATTTTCGTTTTCCTCGAAAAAATTAAGAAACATAAATGAAAAAAAAAAAGAATAATAAAAAAAACACCGACGAGTGTTCGATGTGTGCTCGTTGTGTTCCGAGTGTTGAATCGGAGTGCGGCTTTCGCCGGCCTCTCGCGGCGACGTCGCGGCGTCAACTGAGGGCTTTTACGCGAGTGGCGTTCGCCGTGCGTTGCGTCGGCGTATTTTGAATAAAAAGCACGACGATCGGCTCATCCCGGTCTTCCGTGCTGGCTCGCGTACGCGCGACACACTGACGGCGCTCCCGGCTCGGCGCGCGAGCCACGAGTTTCCGCAAACGCCTCCACCTTTCGTTGCCTCCCGGAGTTTTCCGTCCGCCCGGCGTAGGTGAGCGCTCCGAGGCGCCGCTTCGCCGTCCGCTGGCGCTGCGGGTCTGGCCGGATGTTTTTCGGGGGTGGAAGCGGAGGGTTGCGAATCGCACCGCTGATGGCTTTGTCCGCCCGCGAATCCGCGATGTGCCGTCGGGCGCTGCGTGCCGCTCGCCGATGCGTTTGGCTCGTTGCGCACAGTCACTGAACTCGACGGCTCGTCGAGCCCGAAACGAGCTAATGGATCTGTGGCCTATGATCTCCGGCACTGTCGCGCTTCGCTCCGTCGTGCTCCTCGCTGTTCGGAGAGCGGGGCTTTGTTTTCATCGAGCGTGTGCAGAACACCGTATTCAGGTCGTTGGATAAAAAGCAGTTTTTTTTTTGGAAAAAGCAGTTTTTTGAGGGAAAAAAGCAGTTTTTAAAATTTGTTTCAAAGCATTTTTTTATTTTTTTCAGAGCAGTTTTTTTTTTAGAAAAAAGAAAATTCTTCATGTAACTGAAAATGTGTTTGGTCTTGTTAATGCCCTTAATTGAGGGTTAAGGAGCCTACACGGAGAAAAATAGTTCTGTTTCTCTAACAAAATTTAGATCGTTAACAATTTATTGTTGTGGCAGCAAAGATATTTGGCTCCTACAGCAAAATATTTGTTGCCACAACAAAACATTTGCTGCCACAACAAAATATGTCCCTATGTTAACCCGGTAAATCAGTTATGGTAACAAAATTCTTGTTGTCCCAACAATTTTTTTTTCTCCGTGTATGCTGTACGGTGTTATCACGCTTTGTTCCGTATCGCTCGTTGCTGTTAAGAGAGCGGGTCTTTATTTTCACTGAGCGTCTAGAGAACACTGTATTCAGGTCATTGGAACAAAAAGCCGTTTTTTTGGAAAAAGTTTTTTTTTTTTAAAAGCAGTTTTTTTTTAGGGAAAAGCAGTTTTTTTTAAAAAGCAGTTTTTTTAGGGAAAAGCAGTTTTTTTGGAACAAGCAGTTAAAAAAAAAATAGTTTTTGGAAAAAGCAGTTTTTCCAAGTAACTGTAAATGTGTTTGCTCTTGTTAATGCCCTTGATTAAGGTTTAAGTGGCCTATGCTCTACGGTGCTATCACGCTTTGTTCTGTACCCTTTGTTACTGTTAAGAGAGCGGGTCTTTATTTTCACTCTGCGTGTACAGAACACTATGTTCGGGTACAGTAAAACAGTAGTTTTTTCAAATAACTAAAAATGTGTTTACTCTTCTAAATGCCTTTAATTAAGGTTTAAGTGGCCTATGCTGTCTGGTGCAATCTCGCTTTGTTCAGTCTTGTTCATTTTCACAAAGCGTGTGTTTTGTATGGCAAATAGGGCCAGAGAGTGGGTTAGGGTCATTGGAAAAAGGCAGTTCTTTCAAGTAACTGAAAATGTGTTGCTCAATGCCCTTAATTAATGTTTAAGTGGCCTACGGTGCAATCCGGTGGCTCTCCGGTGCAATTTGTTCCGTCAGTTTGATATTGAAAAATTGAAAAATCTGGAAAAATGCATACGTATTCAGAAAAATGAACGAATCATTTTCATAAAAAAAAACGTTTCGTTGCCGGGTAATTTGTTAAACAGTTAATTATTTGATTAATTTGTTAATAACATTTTGGAATTAGTATTATGCAAAATTAATCGGTTCGGTACCTTTGAAAAGCATGCATTTTTTCAGAATTTTATACCATGGAGAAGTACATGCAATTCTCTGTTATTCTTCTCGACCTCATGCGAAATGAGCCCGAAGCGACATAGCTACCTTAAGTGCCCCATGATCTCCGGTGGTATCGCGCTTCGCTCCGTCGTGTTCGTTGCTGTTAAGAGAGCGGGTCTTCATTTTTACCGAGCGCATACAGAACACTCTATGGCGAATAGGGCCAAATAGGGTCGTTTCGTATAAGTGAAAAAAGCCGTTTTATCAAGTAACTTAAAATGTCTTTGCTCTTGTTAATGTCCTTAATTACACAGTCAAAAATATTTGTACATTTAACATACCTTTTTTGTCCACAAACGTCCACAATTATTTTGATGTTAATTTTACAAAAAAATATAACAATTACGTAAAGTTGACAGACATTTTTGTAAAATGGACAAGATTTTTTTGTAAAATGACAAGAAAATAATTAAGGACGTTTGTAGACAAGAAACGTTTGTACATATTTTACGTAAGGTTAAGATTGTTCCGTATTGTTCGTTCCTGTCAATAGAGCAGGTCTTTATTTTTACTGTACGAATCGGGCCAGAGAAAATAAATTTTTAGCTTCAATCAATTTTTGAATTTTTCGAGTACCCAAAAATGTCTTTGCTCCTTCTGACGTCCTTAAAGAAATCTTCCTGCTCTTCCGCTTTTGCCTCCACGAGGCAGTCCTGGTTGGATTGACTTGATGTCGCATAATTCGTGCGCGTAATCCTAGAGGAAAGATCGACCCTGCTTAACGCTCTTCGGTTTTCCGAGGTGTAAGTAATTTACAATAGAAAACTCTTCCAATTAGCGCAATCGCTGTGGATAGAGGATAGTAATTAAATTGCAACTTTCGCCGAGCGAAGGTGACGACGCGAAACTAATAAGCGAATTAATCAGGTACAAGGGACTCGTCCGATTCGGAGCTCTAAGCTGCATCGGACCAGAGCCCGGTGGCCGAATACCGAGAACAGTGGAACTGTAATACAGAAGGCAAAAGTATTAATCCTCTGGTAGCGGAAAGCTCATCGATGTTGGGTCGCCTTCGGGCTTTGAGCTACCCACTTTATAAAGGGAGGCTACTTTCGCATTGGTTCCTGTCTATGCACCGAAAAAATGAGGCCTCCGTCTCGCGATAAACAATTCAATTAGCACCGGGACTTCTCTTAACTCTGCCCTTAGATAAATAATTAAATGGGAAAAGTCATTCGGCTTTGAAACCGCGAACCACTGATTATTACTAAATTGGCACTTTCTGAATGAGGGCTACTTTTTCATTGGTTCCTTTCTATGCATTGGAAAAATGAGTCGTCTGTCTCGCGATAAACAATTCAATTAACGCTGGGACTTGTCTCAACTCTGGCCCACCAACCGCGTTTTGCCCCACGGATTACCTTCGTCGTCATCCAAAAGTAATTGGAAAATTGCTTTTTGTCTCATTATCCCGCTTTGCCCCGCTGTGACATTTTGCCCCGCTCTCCCCTAAATAGTTACTTAATAGAAACAAATATTTGTTTTAATAAAATTAATATTTTACTTAAACCAAATAAACGGTGGCCGTCGAATAAATAATTTTTCTGGGTGTAGTAAACCTTATACATAATAATTATGTGGACATTACTCTGATAGGGCGTACGCACCATCCTTACCACATGCGAAAATATAACAAAACAGCTTCTTCACAACATATGCCTCAACTGCAAACTGGAGATTACCACCGAGGTGCCACTTTCCGAACAGAGGCTACTTTTGCATTAGGTTCTGTTTGTACACAAGGAAAAGAAATGCTCTTATCTCTCCCACGATAAATAATTCAATCAATGCCGTGACTCGTCTCAACTCTGCCCTTAGGTAAATAATGCCATGCGAAAATTCAACAGATTTCGAAACAGGGAACTGGCGATTACCAGCGAGTTGCCACTTTCTAAACAGAGGCCACTTTCGCATTGCTTGCTGTCTGTGCACTCGGAAAATAAATGCACTGTCCCGCGATAAATAATTCAATTAGCGCCAGGCTTTGATCTCGTTCTTTTCGTAGAAAAAAAATAAAAAAATAAAAAAACAAGAACGTTGCGTCTCAGATGTGCTTAATAATAATTCAAAAATGTTATTAACAAATTGATCAATTTTTTTTTTTTTATGAAAATGATTAATTTTTTTCAGATATTTCAATTAGCTTTGATTTTTTTTATATTTAATAAAAAAAACGTGTGAAAAAACACAAAAATCAAAACTAATTGAAAAATCTGAAAAAATGCATACGTATTCAGAAAAATAAACGAACCATTTTCATTACAAAGAAAGTTTCGAAACCGAAAACCAGCCACTTTGCGAACGAACTCTACCCATGATTTCTCGCATTCCGTCCATGAACCGAGAAAATAAATCCACTGCCGCGATGAATAGTTCAATTAGCGCCGGGACTTGTCCCAGCTCCGCCCTAACATCAATAATTCAATTAGCGCCGGGACTTGTCCCAGCTCAGCCCTTACATAAATAATTCAACTAACTTCTCGAGAAGCCGTTGAGGTCCGAGGCGCGTAGGTTTCGTAGATCGTAGGCAGGCACAGTTCAAGAAAAATAAGACAAAATTGCAAGTACTTCCCGATGGTATAAAAATCTGAAAAAATGCATGCATACTTAAGGTACTGAAAAGATTAATTTTGCATAATAATAATTCCAAAATGTTATTAATAAATTGATCAAAAAATTAATTGTTTACCAAATTACCTGGCAATGAAACTTTGTTTTTTATGAAAATGATTAATCTTTTTTCAGATTTTTCAATTATCTTTGATTTTATTTATTTAATGAAAAAAAATGTGTGATAAAACACAAAAATCAGAACTAATTGAAAAATCTGAAAAAATGCATGAGTACTTAAGGTACTGAAAAGATTAATTTTGCATAATAATAATTCCAAAATGTTATTAACAATTTGATCAAAGTTTTTTTTTAATGAAAATGATTAATTTTTTTCAGATCTTTCAATTAGCTTTGATTTTTTGATTTAATAAAAAAAAAAAATGTGTGAAAAAACACAAAAATCGAAACTGATTGAAAAATCTGAAAAAATGCATACGTATTCAGAAAAATAAATGAACCATTTTCATTGATCGGTTCCCGTCCGGAGCCGGGACTTGTTCCAGCTCCGCCCTAACATAAATAATTCAATTAGCGCCGGGACTTGTCCCGCTCGGCCCTTACATAAATAATTCAATTAGCGCCGCGACTTGTTTCAACTCTGCCCTTACATAAATAATTCAATTAAATTCTCTCGACACCCTTGTGGTCCGAGGCGCATAGGTTTCGTAGATCATACGTGGGCACAGTTCGTGAAAATAAGAGAAAATTGCAAGTACTTCTCGATGTACTTCTCGATGGTATAATAAACTGAAAAACAAAGCTTCCTCCATGAGGAAGCAAAAATTCATGCATACTTAAGGTACTGAAAATATTAATTTTGCATAATAATAATTAAAAAATGTTATTAACAAATTGATCAAAGTTTTTTTTTAATGAAAATGATTAATTTTTTTCAGATCTTTCAATTAGCTTTGATTTTTTTATTTAATAAAAAAAAATGTGTGAAAAAACACAAAAATCGAAACTGATTGAAAAATCTGAAAAAATGCATACGTATTCAGAAAAATAAATGAACCATATTCATTGATCGGTTCCCGTCCGGAGCCGGGACTTGTCCCAGCTCCGCCCTAACATAAATAATTCAATTAGCGCCGGGACTTGTCCCAGCTCGGCCCTTACATAAATAATTCAATTAGCGCCGCGACTTGTTTCAACTCTGCCCTTACATAAATAATTCAATTAAGTTCTCTCGACCACGCCGTTTCGCCGGGGCGGCTCGTAAGGCCGGCGGTAAAGCTCGAGCGTTCGTCGGACATTGTCTCGAGATCGTTCGCTCGACGCTCCTCGGAAACGAGACCGAGAACGGCGAAGATCCTCGCCGTACAATGAAGTGTTGCCGTTTCATCGCCGAGCGCGAATCCGCAGAGATTTCTCGCGAGCTCGTGTCTTTGAAAATGCAATGATGAATCCCGAAGCGACGGAGAGACCCGGAGAGCGACGGAGAATTGAGACGCGACATTCCTCGTAGGTTTCTCAAAATAACTCCCGTTTCGACACTCCACTTCGCCGCGCGGAGAGTGGACAAAAGTCAAGAGATCGAGAAGATGAAGAGAGAATATCCTCGGTCGAAACTTATTTTTACAAACCAAAATTTGAAAAAAACAAATACTGCCCGAAGTTAAAAACATCAATGTTTACTCGCCGTTCGAGCGGGTCGAGTCCAGTTCGATTTTCTCACAGATTCTCGGCCCGTCGAAAATTGGCTAATGGAAGCTTCTATAAACTCATAATCTACGGAGAATACACTGGGGCTAAAGTTATTTAAAAATAAAAAAATTCATGAATAATTTCATGAATAATTTCATGAATAATTTCATTAATAATTTCATTAATAATTTCATTAATAATTTCATTAATAATTTCATTAATAATTTCATTAATAATTTCATTAATAATTTTATTAATAATTTCACTAATGATTTCTTTAATAATTTTATTAATAATTTCATTAATAATTTTATTAATAATTTCATTAATAATTTCATTAATCATGGCGACTAGTAAAAAGACTGTTCGAAATTTAAGGACATTTAAGGACTATTTTCAGGAAATTTTCAGGTCTGAAGAGGCACACTAAAAATATCCTCGGTCGAAACTTATTTTTACAAACTAAAATTTGAAAAAAAAACAAATACTGCCCGAAGTTAAAAACATCAATGTGTTTACTCGCCGTTCGAGCGGCTCGAGTCTAGTTCGATTTTCTCACAGATTCTCGGCCGGTCGATAATTGCCTAATGGAAGCTTCTATAAACTCATAATCTACAGAGAATACCTTGGGGCTAAAGTTATTTTTAAAAAATGTATATTTTTTTTAAATCATGGCGACTAGTAAAAAGTCTGTTAGAAATTAAAGGACATTTAAGGACTATTTTCAGGACATTTCCAGGTCTAAAGACGCACACTAAAAAATCACGCACGCATGATCACGAATATGTGAAATTCAAGGACATTCCAGGATTTTTTCAAGGTCAGGCAAAATTCAAGGACAAATCTAGGACTTCAAGGACTTCAAGGACCGCTGGACGCCATGTCGATACTCCTCGAAGTTAAAAATATGAATGTTTACTTGTCGTTCGACCGAGTCGAGTCTAGTTCGATCTTCTCCAAGATGCTCGGCCATTCGAAAACTGGGTAATGGAAACTTCTACACACTCATAATCCACAGCGACTATCTTGGGGCTAAACCTAAAAAATAAAGATGCATAAATAAAATTTGAAAAAAAAAAATGTATCCCGAATTACATTTTTTTAATGCATTTTTTTATACTCCTCGAAGTTAAAAATATGAATGTTTACTTGTCGTTCGACGGGGTCGAGTCTAGTTCGATCTTCTCCAAGATGCTCAGCCATTCGAAAACTGGCTAATGGAAACTTCTACACACTCATAACCCACAGCGAATACCTTGGGGTTAAACTTAAAAAAATAAAGATAAATCAATAAAATTTTTTAATAAAAAAATGTACCCCGAAGTACATTTTTTTAAATGCATTTTTTTTATACTCCTCGAAGTTAAAAATATGAATTCCTACTCGTTGTTCGATCGGCTCGAGTTTAATTCGATATTCTCCCAGATTCTCGGCCAGCCGAAAACTGTCTAATGGAAACTGTGGATTATTCCCTGTTGATTACGAGTTCATAGAACTCATAAACATAATCCACAGAGAATACCTTGTTGACAAATTAAAAAAAAAAATAAAAATAAAAACATAAATAGAAAAAAAAAATACTGCCCGAAGTTAAAAACATCAACGTTTGCGCAATTCCAATCCGGTCTTATCTAGTTCGCTGTTCCCGAAGATTCTCGGCGCGTCAAAAACCGGCTAATGGAAGCTTCTATAAACTCATAATGATAATCCGTCGAGTCGTTCTTTTCCCGTTTAGTTTAACGCCCCCCTAGTCGGGTGTCAGCATCCATCAGGTTGTGTACGAGTTCGTTCATTATGACTGTGTTATTGCCCGAGCGAGGGTCCGTCCGAACCCGGAACTCTCCGAGCCGTACAGTTCGGTTCACTCCGGGAAGCGGACGAAAGATTGGACGGAGGGCGGTTGGAAGCGCTTCGCTGAATTCGCAATTAATACGAGGCGGCCCTCGCCTCGTTACCGAGAATATTGCACGCAGGGTCATCGGGGCATTCGTGGCCCCCGGCAAGTCTATACTTGGTACATCGACGTTCTGTTTATTCGTTTATCCTTGACGGACGAGAAACCTATGGACCCCATCAACATTACCGTCCGGAGACCCTCTGTTGGTACAAGCATTCCACGCTTCGTCGGGCGCACGCACCGTCATAACACATTAAGGAGTTTCGAGCGCCTCACATTAGTCAAATGAGGGCTCCATTTTTAAAGTCGTTTATACAATTATTCTAATAATTTGCGATACGAGTGCGGTGAAGCGAACTTTACACTCACTTCACAGTATGCGTAAAGTAGGAAAAGCGTGCTTAAAGTACGAGAAGCGTGCGTAAAGTACGAGAAACGTGCCTAGAGTACGAGAAAAGTGCGTAAAGTAGGAGAAGCGTGCGTAAAGTACGAAAAACATGCCTAGAGTACGAGAAAAGTGCGTAAAGTAGGAGAAGCGTGCGAAAAGTGGGAGAAGCGTGTGTAAAGTACGAGAAACATGCCTAAAGGACGAGAAAAGTGCGTAATGTTGGAGAAGCGTGCGAAAAGTGGGAGAAGCGTGTGTAAAGTACGAGAAACATGCCTAAAGGACGAGAGAAGTGCGTAAAGTAGGAAAAGCGTGCTTAAAGTATCGGAAGCGTGCGTAAAGTAGGAGAAGCGTGCTTAAAGTAGGAGAAGCGTGCGTAAAGTACGAGAAACGTGCGTTAAGTACGAGACACATGCCTAAAGTACGAGAAAAGTGCGTAAAATAGGAGAAGCGTGCGAAAAGTGGGAGAAGCGTGTGTAAAGTACGAGAAACGTGTGTAAAGTTTCTCGTACTTTACGCACGTAAAGTAAAGTAAAGTATTACGTAAAGTACGAGCAACGGGCGTAAAGTACGAGCAACGCGCGTAAAGTACGAGAAGTGTGCGTAAAGTCCGAGAAACGTGCGTAAAATACAAGAAGCGTGAGTAAAATGTAATCGGCCCGATGATCGTTCCGGGTATTTACAGCACGCTTGTACCTTGTACCTTCCCGAAAATTAGCACAAACCCGTTAATTCTTTTTAAAATCCATTGCAATTAATCTTTTTCCAGGATAAGGAAATTTGCTGCAATACAAATAACCATCAACTATAATCAATAGCCGCGTAAAAGTTTGTCCAAACGACTTTAAAAACGTAGCGCTCATTTGACTAGTGCGAAGCGCTCCAACCTCCTCAGCTTCCCACGAAGGGGTTACACTGTTCGATCAATAGTTTCAAAACTCAAAGCTCAAAAATTCAGCTGGACGATTCAGAAACAAAAAACCTGTGAAAACTCGATGAAGATATCTTTCCGTATCTCCCACACTCTGTGTAGCGAAAAAAGGATGAGTCTCGGTTTCTAAAAAGTCGATAGTGCGTCAACTCGTGCGTTTGGATTTATTTCCACCTCACGCACCGTCAGCTGTATTCTCCGAAGCGAGCCGACCCGACGAGTGGACGTTCGAAATTAGATGTCGCGCAACGACGACGATAGAAACGCCAGATCGTGTCCGCGTGCGCCAGGTGTCCCGCTTTCCTCATAATTTCCGATCGATTTGGTTGTACGCAACATTCGCGGGAGTGCATGAGCATTAACGTCAAACATATCCATTGTAATAACGTGATTTACGCTGCCAACGCATAATCGCTTCTGTTGGTTTCAGCGTCTCCGATGCTCGGGTCGATTGTGCTGACATCTGGACGATCCGGCAATCTCCATTCGGTCTTCTTCCACGCCGGAATTCGTGCTCGAGGCGACATCTATCCACGCGACGGACTCTTGCGGCGAAACAAATTCTGTATTCAAACGCAACTCCAGACCAGAGCCGTTCTCCGTTCGCGCAAATGTGTATCCTACGATTGTTAACTGTCTCACGTATTGAATAATAACGAACAAGAATATCCTTCGATACTCTTATCTTACGGCGTGATGACAGCGACGATAAAGTGACGAGTATATTGATAGGAAAGATGGCCACGTATCGGTTTAGAGACTTCAACGCCTGCTCGGGGATTTTTTTTTTTATTAAATAAATAATTTAGTATTTATTTATGTACTGCAGTATGTTTCGTAAAAGCGTTGGGATGCGATAAATAGGTGGAAGGGCGAAATAAAAATCGTAAATATCACTGCGAAAAAAAATTGGTATTAAATTTAATGTACTGGTACTGTAATTTTTTTTTTATTTTTTTTATTTGTACATTCACGAGCATAAACAATTTACAAGACGATATTAATATACTGACGAAACATAAAAATTAACAATTGAAAATGTGACTGAAACTAGTTCTCAGTACAAATTTGTCTTACTCGATCATAAAAGTCGCCTAGAGTTTCAGTTTTTGTGCATAAACTAGTATAGTAAGTTTCACGTACAATTGTGATGAAAAATTTGCATACAGTATATAAAAACCTTTAGAAATACACAACTGTTAATATTTTACTTTAATTTCACTCTAAAAGTTCATTAATTATTTAAATCGACAATTTTTTTAAGTCTACCATAACAAGACACGGTTAAAAAAAATCCCAAATTGAATGCGCTGTACTGGAAGTTTTTATGCAAAAACCGATACATAAAATTCACGAAAAATAGATTTTTATCATGAATTACATTTTACAGCTCAACAAAGTCAACTAAACGATCAAAAGCAAATGATTTCAAAAGTTTTTAACACCCAATACGTTAGTTTTTCACCCCATTTCTCCACGAAATTTCCTATACCAGTATAAGCATAAAAACTTCCAGCACCAGCACACTAAATGCCATGCGAGCTTTTTTAACCCCGAGTAAGTTCGAAAAATACACGTAAAATCGTCGTACAATTTGCGCCTCCTCTTCCCAGTTCGCCGACAGGGCTGACACTACCCGCAGGTAGAGAACCTCTACGTGTTTGGCGCAGCGAGGGGAGGAAACGTGGGGGGGGGGGGGAGAAGCGAAGCCGTGTGCGCGCTCGCCAGTAGGAAAATCCGTGAGCGTAGCCACTGCCCGATGGACGCGCTCGCCTATCGTTGTCGATCATCGCCGCTGGCGTCGCGTGGGTCGTTGGCGTCGCTCGACGAATTGACCTTGGCCACATCTAGAATCACGGTGGGCGCTCAAACGCTTCGGAAAAGGCATCGAAGGTAGCCCGCGTTCGCATGCCCCGTTCGTCGCCCATTGTTATCCTTGTCGCGTGTAATGGCTACCGCTGAGTTTGTTGACGCCGATCGGTGCACCCGCGTTCGCGTCGCGAAATATTGAGACCGTTAACGAGCCCCGTGCGTCCAGTCGAGGCACACCGCTCGCCCGCCGGATAAACCCGTGATAAAGCAAACCCGAGATTTAACGATTAACGGCCTTGCGATAGCCGATTTTATGCCACCGAGACGCCGCTGTGCCGAACCCGAGCCGCCGCTTGGGCGACATGACCCTCGCGGGCCAACGCTCTTTGACAACCGTGTAATACTGACGTGATCGTCGCGCTCTCGGATTCGCACTGCACAACGGAGAGAGCGCCCGCTCGCAGGCCGATAAAACCCGGCTTACGTGTTACAATCGACCTTACCTACCAACCGTCTGTGCAACTCTCAACACCGTTTATCGGTCATTTTCGCATCGATTACTTTTTCCCTTTTTTTTTTGTTTTTTTTTCTTCCTTTCAATTTTTTTGTTTTTTTTTTTTTCCTCTTTATTTCCTTTTATTTCGCGCGAGGTGGCCCCCTCGGACGGCCGCGCGGCGCTCGCGGATGCTGGCTCGGGGTTTGTCGCTCGAGGGAAGAGGACGGGGACGACGTGGAGTCGCAGGTATCCACAGAGTCCCGATTACTGCCGATCGGGAGAAGGAATACTGTAACGGACTTTAAGGGCTCCCCCACCGTTCGCAATCGTCGCCTTGCCGTGTCTCACGTCGCGCCGCCGTCATGGCAACTGAGAGATCCGAGAGGAGCGAGAAGCCGGACTCTGGGACCGCGGCGGCCGTTTAGAGCAGTTATCACATGTGAGTATCGCGCCGCTCGGACTGTCCAGTCTCTCTGCTGTTGGGAAAAGAAAAATAAAAAAAAATAAAAAAAAAAATTCTGTTGTGTCGCGTGTGTTACGGTACACCGGGGGGAGGCACGGGCGGAGCGGGACGTAACGCGCGCGCGGGGGGAGGGAGAGTTTCTCTCTCCCCTCCCCCTCCCCCCACACCCCCTCCACCTCTCTGTCTCTCTATATCGTGGTTTTCTCTCGGCGTGGCTTTGATCAGGGGGGTCGGGAATCCAACCCACAGCTCGTGTTATGCGTTTGTCGATCTTGCTGACCGTATTCGATCAGGTGAAACCAATAAAGCTCGAAGGAGTTAAACGTACCTTCGAATTAATGATACGCTGGATTCTATTTTAGTATGGCAATATGTTGCGATCTTCGAACCATCGTTCACGTGGCTCGGAGCCGTAGCTTTTTTTTTTTTTTTTTTTTTTTTTTTTTTTTCTTTTTTTTTTTTTTTTTCTTTTTTTTTTTCCCCTTTGTTTTTTTTTTTTGGTTTCTCGAGGGCCGGAGCTTCGGGAACGCAATTTTGGTGCGACTTTTTTCTGGTGTTTCTTCGCTCGGTCCGAGTCGATGCCGAACGACGATTCGTACGGTTTTTTTTTGTCAGGTTATGCGAGATCGTTGCAAACGCAACAATGTAGCTTCACTCGAACCTCTTCAACTTTTTTTTTTTACACACAGAAAACACACCACTTTGATATTCTCTTGCAGTTGCTTTTTCTTTTTTTTTTTTTTTTTTTTTTTTTTTTTTTTTTTTTTTTTTTTTTTAATTTTTTTTTTTTTTTTTTTTTTTTT
>JAPYZC010007666.1:0-11593 GCA_030522665.1 Ichneumoninae sp. A BG-2022a
CTGTCCGATGGCAAATTGACTCGTACTACTCGAGCTGGCGCTTCGCACACGGTAGAAAAAGGTTTGTATATTTGTTTAAAGATTTATCGACTTTTGCAAAATTAAAGAGGAATCGTGGACATTTGTGGATAATAAATGATCGTTCATTGTACAAACCTTTTTCTACGGTATGGAGGGAGGTTTTTGTAATTTCTTCGTTTGCAATTATCAAGGCTTGGCGCATAAATTAATTAGTAATCATTAAAACGTCAGAAATGTTCAATAAGTACTCAATTAAATTTTTTTTTAATTCTTCCAATGACGGGAGGAAATTTTGGCCGAACGGATAATTTTAATTGACTGTTGTCGAATTAATTAATTAATTTGATATAAATTACAGAGACGGCAGATAATTTTGCTGCCCGCCGATGGCAATATCGAGAGAAAATTAAATGACATTGTTAACAATCTCATAATTTGCTGACGTTCAGTGATATACGATTGATAAACCACTGTACATTTCAACGTATCGCGTCAGTTTTTAGGATACGATGGGCTGTGTATCCGATAAATTCGTACCGTAAATGCACTAATTCAACCGTGCGCACATATACGTGCCAAGTGTTGAGAAAACGAGAACAAAAGGCGTCGAGAAATCATCATCGCGAAATAAAAGAGAACGGAAATTGTGGACATTTGATGGATGCAAATTGTTCATTGAATGTGCAAATCTTTATTTTACTGTGTATACGGCAATTTTTGTAATTTCTTCATTTTGCAATTATCGAGGTTTGGAGCATAAATTTATTAGTTATAATTAAAACACCTGAAATTTCCAATAAGTGCCTAATTCATTTTTTTAAATTCATCCAATAAAGGGAGCAACTTTTGGTGGCGCGATATTTTTTAACCGATCGTTGTCGAATTAATTTAAGATCAATCACAGAGACTGGAGATAATTTAGCTGTCCCGTCGAGAGCAATGTCGACAGAAAATTAAATGATATTATTAATAACCTCATAATGTATTTAATTTTGGGCCGTGCAATGATATGTAATGGAAAAACTACTGTACATTCCAACGTGTCGTATTAGTTTTTCGGACCCGAGAAATCCGGGGCGGACACTATGTTGAAGGGTCCATAGGAAGAAAAGAGGAGGCTTAGGATTTTCCGCTTGTTTTCTTTTCGGACGGTCCGACGGCAAATTGACTCGTACTACTTGAACTGGCGCATCGTAGACACAGTAAAACAAAAAAGGTTAACATTTTTTTAAACATCTATAATCTGTTTCGCATCTATTTTAATTCCCTGTATTAAAAATGCGGTTTGTCGAAAAAACAGTATTACGAAATTGAAGAAAAATCAAATTGTGAACATTTATGGACGGCAAATATTCGTCGAATGTGCAAAGATATTTTTTATCTCTTCGTTTGCAATTATACAAACTTGGCGCATAAATTGCTTCGTTATAATTAAACCGCCAGAAATTTCCAACAAGTGTTTAATTCAAATTTTTAAAAACTCTTCCAATGAACGGAAACAATTTTGGCGGATCGACGTCTTTTAACTGACAATTGTCGAATTAATTTGCTGTAAATTACAGAGACTGGAGATAATTGAGCTGTCCCGTCGGGAGCAATGTCGACAGAAAATTAAACGATATTATTAATAATCTCACAATTTAATTTGGCGCCCTGCTGTATGCGACGGAAAACCCACCGAACGTTTTACCGTCTCGCGTTCGTTTTTTTCGGATACGAAAACCGGGTGTATCCGGTAAATTCGGACCGAAACGTGAATACACCAATTTCACCGTGCGCGTGTGTACGTGGCCAGTCTATGTACGCGTTTTGCAGTAGAAATTGGGAGCATCTGTGGTCGTGCTTGATTTACGAACGCTCGATCCCTGAATTATTTATGAGCACTCACGAGTCCGGTAATACTCGTATACATCAGAGACCGGCGCGAGTTCCATTCGAATATTTATTTCCACCGAACAGTGGTGCAAGTGTGTGTGCCGAAGAGAGAGCCGGAGAAATAGCGAAGGAAAGCCGGCGAACCGGCCGTTATCTGGACCGCGAAAGCTGTCACCTGAAACGGTGGAACATCTCCGGACGGGACCCCATAAATGTCTCGAGGAAAATTTATATTGTAGTCTGTGCCGAAAATATTCATTGAAAATGAAAATCCCCGAAGTGATCGAATCACATGTTTTATATCGCCGAAGTGATGGAGGTCCTTGTGAATTTCATTCACAACTGCGAAAGCCGGGCGCGAGAAGTTTGTCCGAGTGGATACTCGATCGGTGAAACTGTATATGTTAGGGATGCATCGCAAGTACATTCCCAACCAAAAGTTTAAATCGATCAAAATTTCGGTACTTCGCGATATGCGAAAAATGTGAAAAAAATTGGCCGTATTAATTACCTCTGATTTTGCACAATAATAATGCCAAAATGTTATTAACGAATTAATACAAAAGTTAATTGTGCAAAAATAAATCAGACAAATTTTATTTTCTCATTGTAAATGAATTCCTTAATTTTTTAGAATTCATATGAATTTTATTCAGAATTTTCTACGATATCAATTTTTTTTTTTTTTTAATTTGAATAATCGATGTACAGGCTCGAATTTCGGATATGTTTCACCTGGTTTCCAGCGGTCCTTGAAGTCCTTGGAGTCCCGACATTGTCCTTGAATTTCACCTAATATCCTTGAATTGCTTGTTTCCCCGAAAATTTCAGTTTGTTTAAATCTGTATATTTAGTTTAATAAATGTTTTTGTCTTTTTTAAAAAATGAACTGCCACGTATTTCGACGTATTTTTCCCGCTGGACACGAATCCGCTGGTCTTTTTGGGGCTAAGTCCAGTGACACATTGAAAGTCTCGATGTTATGCACAGAAATTCGCATTTTTGGGATTAAAATCTAAAATATTGGGTTTGAAGCAAAATGAACGTCACACTCGTGATCAAGTGGCCCCCACGGAGCCCCCTCGGAAATTTCGAGGAACTCCAGCTCCGCCCAATTGACGTGGCGCGCGATAAATTTAATCCTCAGAGAACCGGGAGTGTCCGAGATAAATGCGGTACTGGATGTGTTGTTTATATGATACTAATATGCTATATAAAGTTTTGCACCGATCGATCGAGGCGCGACGACGAGCTGCCGTCTATAATGAGCTTGCTGACGATCTCATTACGTGGGAGATGAGAGAACGGCACGTACGCGTGCTGCAAGCTCGATTATGCGATGAGAGAAACCGACCGGACAGAGATCGCAAAAAAAATTATAGTACAAAACCATAGTATAAAAATATAGTATAAAAATACAGTATAAAAATACAGTATAAAAATACAGTATAAAAACGCAGTGGAAAAGCACAGTGGAAAAGCATAATGGAAAAGCACAGTGCAAAAACACAGTGCAAAAGCACAGTGCAAAAACACAGTGCAAAAGCACAGTGCAAAAGCACAGTGCAAAAACACAGTGCAAAAGCACAGTGCAAAAGCACAGTACAAAAGCACAGTACAACAGCATAGTACAAAAGCATCAACGCTATTCCAGCGTGGCGCAATCGATGTGCGGGCGAGCTGGGTGTTGCCTTATCGATAAGGGATGCAATTTCGAGGAACTTCGGCCCGCATAATGGACGTGTAGGGCGATAAATTTAATCCTGAGGGAGCCCATAGTGTCCGACGCAAATGCGGTACTAGATGTATGGTCGGTATGATACTAATATGCGATACGAACTTTTCCAGCGATCAATCGAGGCACGACGTCGAGCTGAGGTCTATAATGAGTTCGCTGACGATCCCGTACGTGGGAGATGCGAGAACGGCTGGCACGCGTTCCGCAAACTCGCTTACGCGATGAGAGAGAGCCAGACCGCTCAGGGTAATCCGATCGCCCCGAAGCATTATAACCCGCGTGGGTCACGGCGATCAACCTTTGCCGAGCGGCGAGTATATCCATCACCGGTAGCGAGGGAATGTAGAACGCAACCGTTCGCCACTCCGCGCTCAGCCCGTTCGACAACGAAAACAATTCGGTTCCCTAAATGGACTCTCGATGTTCGAGGATTCCCGTGTACGCGGAAGCGTATTACCTGCTCGATATCCTATCGGTCCAGTGGTCGAAGCAACACGCTAGATGACATCGTACTACGGGCAATTGATTATTATGCGCGAAACAGCAGCGCGATACAACGGGCTCAATTAATCGAGGTCTTCCGGCTCTTTACTAGGGGAGACCGGGGCAAAATGGCACAGCGGGGCAAAACGGTACAGTGAGGGCAAAACTCAATTTTCCAATCATTTTTGGATGCCCCATTTTGCCCCAACGATAAATCCGGATTTTCAAAGTCTGCACTTTACAATCACTGTAACAGATTTAATTTGTGACTTCAACATTGTATTCCAAAATTCATCGTTTTGTTTCATCCATCCACACTATTGCATTCATCTAATCTATTTATTTAGAACAACATTTTCCTCGTTGATAGTCATTTCGACCATCTTATTTTTTTATTAAACTCTTTTATTTATTTAGTTTTATCAGAAGAATATCAAATTAGGGTAAAAGTGGGGAATATGGGCCGGTCCATATATCATTGATTTACGTGTTAATCGAGGTGGGCCATATTCACCACTTTTGCCCTAAATGAAAGACTTTTTCCCGCTCTCATTTCTACACCGGTGTCAGAAACGATCGCTCGGACAGAATAATTCCATTCAATGAGGGTGCGAGGATTTCGAGGAATTGGAGAGCTCCGGAGCGATAAAAGTGGAATCAGGGCGGTAGCGGAAAGAGCGCCAGAGAAGCGAAAGGGTTGAGAGTTTGAATTGTAATTAAATCCTGGATGCCGGAGCCGCTGCCGACTGCGGCTCCGGCTGCAGTCTGAGAAGTACCGAATGTAACTTTCAATGGCCCGTTGAAACTTGCACGAGTCTGGGAACTCCGGTTAAGCTCGTCGTCCCGACGACGGCGGGGGAGAGTGTTAACCTACCGGGCATGTGGCTGGTTTCGGGCGCATGCCCGTAGCGTGCCACTAATTAATACAATATTTCCCGAAGATTCCACACCGCAATCCCGAGTATTGCGACCCGTTCGTCGACGACCCGCTGTCCCTCACCTGGCTCGTTCCTTCTCCTGCCCCGTTAATCTCGAAGCTCGACTTTCAATTATAAATTCTAAACTTTCAACTAATCCTTATGATTCTAATTAACAAACTTGACTCACGGGCGAACGCGCCACGAGGGAATTAGAATAGCGGAGCGCGAGTCGTTCACATCCATCGCGGTCTGATTAAATTACCAATCAGGTGTTGGGTTGTTTATTTTTATTTTTATTTTTTTTAATACATCGATTTTTATTTATTTTTCAGGTATCGAGCAGCGAATACTTCAGCGTCAGTTTCGAAGTTGGCGACGAGTCCGGATCCCTGGAGAGAGAAGAATTCCTGCCGGCGACGAAGGGAACTTTTTTGGTGTAAGTACGCGTCGGATTGTAAAGTCGGAATTAATATATTTGCCCCCCTCGAAAGAATGCCATGGGGACGTTGACCCATGGACTTAGTGCAGGGGACGGTCGGAACAATTTTACACATTTTTTATGAGAACCAAAAAAAAGTTTCATCCTAAATGGAGCTCCATTTTGCCCTTCGCTGCCATTTTGATGGATCGAATCGCATTTATGGGATATAAAGAAAATGTCAGTGACCCATAGCGTGATAAAAGTTCTGTGCGAAAGGAGGCTCATTTTTGAGGTCAGTGACCTCGTTTGGAGACCAAACAACCATAGAGACCCAAAGACTTTTCGTAAGACATAGAAATAAAAAAAAGTTTTATCTCAAATGGCGCTCCATTTTGTCTTCCGCTGCCATCTCGATAAAACGAATCGCACTTATGGGATATAACGGAAAATGCCAGTGACCCATAGCGAGATAAAAGTTGTGCGCGAAAGGAGGCTCGTCTTTGAGATCAGTGACCTCGTTTGCAGACCAATAACATACATAGCTGCTTACTTCTTTAACCATTTACATCCCCCACGGTTGCTTCAACTCAGCATCCATTTAAACAAAACACAAGTTTGCATTAGTTTGCTGTTGCGAAAAGTGAAATAGTCAAGTTGGTCGAGCACGAATCCGCTTAGGCGGTAGTACCGCGAAACAATTCGATTAGAATTAAGATTGCTCTTTAATAAGTGCGTAAAATGCCGGAGTTTGAAGCTTCCTGTTCCATCTTTGACCTTCCATCTTTGACGTTCTACCTTTGAGGTTCCGTCTTTGAGGTTCCGTCTTTGAGGTTCCGTCTTTGAGGTTCCATCTTTGAGATTCCATCTTTGAGGTTCCATCTTTGAGGTTCCATCTTTGACCTTCCATCTTTGAGGTTCCATCTTTGAAGTTCCATCTTTGAGGTTCCATCTTTGACCTTCCATATTTGAGGTCAGCGACCTCGCTCGTAGACCAAACAATATGCCCTCTTTCTCCGTTGGCGATTTATCTCTACCACGACCGCTTCAACATAGCGTCCACTTATCTCAAATACCATTTTGTATTTGCGTGCTGTGACCAAACGTTAAACAGTTATGGTACTCGAGCCGGAATCCGCTTGGGGAGTAGTACCGTGGAAACATTCCACTGGAAACAGGATTGCTCTTTGATAAGTGAGCGAAATCGCCTGTCGGAGCTTGGAACGGGATTTTGAACGACCGGAGAGATAAGGCGGACGGCCGGAAGATCGTTCGGGAAATCTATCCTCCAAGATTCAACCATCTGTTCCTTCATAGAGACCCTCCTTACTCGAGTCCCAATGGGACACTATTTCCTCTTCTATCCTCGCCTCTCTATCCTCACCGCCTTATTTCCGATCTCCGACCAATTAGGAAGTGCGGCTCTCTCTCAGTCCCGTAATTTTTATCATCAGTATCTCTAACAGAGAATCCTGTTTCGCCTCTGTTAACAAATTCGCCGGCAACAAAACTTTTTTTTTTAATGAAAATGATTCGTTTATTTTTCTGAATACGTATGAATTTTTTCAGATTTTTAAGTAATCGTTGATTTTTGTTCCCTTCAAAATCTGAAAAAATTCTTATGTATTCAGAAAAATAAACGAATCATTTTCATTAAAAAAATGTTGTTGCCGGGTCATTTGTTAACCAATTAATTTTTTGATGAATCTGTTAATAACATTTTGCAATTATTATTATGCAAAATTAATCTTCTCAGTGACTTTAGTATACATGAGTTTTTTCAGATTTTTATACTATCAAGAAGTACTTGCAATTTTCTCTTATTGTTGTCGAACTTATGCGAAGTCAGCGCGCAGCGAGACTCCCTCCTTAAGTGGACTGGATCGAATTATTTCGTTCTTTCCGTTCTCGTCGCGGTCCAATTTCTACCCGCTCGAAAGCTTTCGAGATGCGCAGTGTAGATTACAACGATCCTTCCCAATTTTCGATGGTGTTTATCTTGCGATAATCCTCCCCGGATTTACTCCAAACTGGAGGATCCACACCCACGTATAAATCCAACTTTTTATCTCTTTTTTTTTAACGAACGTTGAATTTATAATAATTCTATTTATAATCGTTTCACTGAATTCGGAATTCTGTGAAACCTTAATTAATCTGTCGAGGACATACACTATAAAATGAAACGGTTTGGAAATTAATCAACAGTATTGGAAGCTTTTTTTGTATAAACCGTTTCTGAAATTTCAAACTCAATTGCGTTGCAATATTACAGTAAAATGTTTATTTTTTATGCGCATTTTTTGTAAATTTCAGGCAACAGTCATTTGTCAGTTTAATATCTCTTTTTTAATTTTACGAAAAATTACATTCATATTTAATTAATATAAGTAAATTTCGAGTTCCAGTACATTAAATTCACGATTTATTTTCACAGTGTATACATTGTGGGTCAACACGGCGTTTATCATGCGACAGCCTACCCCAGATTTACTCCAAAGTCAGTCGCACGCTCCACACCCACGTACAAACCCAACTTTTTCTCCCCTTCGGTGTAAAAAAATATAAATATTATTTGAATTTTTTTTTGTTTTCTTTTGGACGAACACTGAAATTTATAACAACTTCATTTATAATAGTTTCACTGAACGCGAAATTCCGCGAAACATTAATGAAACTATCGATCACACATACATATATGACGGGACGGCACGGTGCTTATCTTGCCATGACCTACCCCGGATTTTCTCCAAAGTCGGACAAACGCTCCACAACCGCCTATAAACCCAGAGCTTTTTCCCCTCTTCGGTATTAAAAAAATATATTATTTTAAACTCTTTCCTTTTTTATCGAATATCGAATTTATAACAACTTTATTCATAATAGTTTCACTGAACTCGGAATTCCGGGCAACATTAATGAATCTATCGATTTTATATATAAATATATATAATACATACATATATACATATATATTGCGGGACGGCACGGTACTTATCTTGCGATAACCTACCCGGATTTGCTCCAAAGTCGACCGGACGATCCACACCCACGTATAAACCCAGCTTTTTTCTCTCCCCTTTGGTACAAAAAATATATATATATATATTATAATTTTTTAATTTTGATTTTCGACGAACACTGAAATTTATAAAAACTTTATTTATAATAGTTTCACTGAGCTCGGAATTCCGTGCAACATTAATGAATCTATCGATCACATATACATATATAGGTGGACAACCGGTGATCGATGTACCTCGCTATAGCAGAACCGAACCGGGCTATTCGCGTAAATCGTCCCTCCCCTCCCCGCCCCTCTGCGAGAACGTTATCGCGAATGCGACCTCGACGAGCAATGCCGCCAGCGCATCCGGCACACGTGATTAACGGAAGTTGAACACGTCGGTTATCTAGTCCTTCCCGTCCTTCCACACGCTTCCTCGTCGTGCCCATACACCTGTGCGGCTCTTCCCTCTCGGATAGCGTGTGCGTTGTACCGAGTGGAAAGAAAAAAAAAACACACACACTGTACGACGTAACAAGGTGTGATTTATCGGATTTTAATGGGAATCCAACATTCGGCCGAATTCAGCGGCGATGATGCGTACAAAAAAATCTATAGAATATAGGGGGGAGGGGGGTTGCAAACGATTTCGCAATATGCCCGATCTAAACCGCATGATCGCGTGTGAAAATTGCATTTAACGTACCGGCCGATCTCGGCTCGGAAATCCCGTTAATAACGCTCCGTCGGGCTGGAACCCCTCGCGATAGACTGACCGCCAAGAACTGTTCTGTATAGCCGTCGTTGTTTTGAAAAGAAAAAATATTTTACACTGATGGAGGATCTCGGAAAAAGTACCAAGTCATATCGTAAATTTCTACCAGGCAAACATGGTACACTAGCGATATGTGAAATTTTCGCAGGTGCCACCAATTTTTATCCAACCCATATGGTAATTTTTTTCAAGAAGGCGCGTTGGAGGAATTTTGCGGATCTGGCGAAAAGTGTTGTGGACTAAAACTGAAAATTGTGGGGATTAAAACTGACTATTCTGTGTATGAAAACTAAATATTTCATGGATTAAAACTGAGAATTCCGTGGATTTAAACTGAGAATTTCGTCGATAAATTTCTTTTTACGTGTGTACATATAAAACAAAATTCGATCGGTATAATATGCCGGTATACCATATAAACCTAAAACAAACAATCCGCGATCGCGACTCCACCGTCCACTATATTTTCTATTAAAAAGAACTTATAATCTAGCAAAAATTACGGGATCTTTGGTTAATATCTGCGACAGCGAGAACTACTAGAACGTATTAAATCCAACACCAATGTTTGCCAGGATGTCGCCGCAGTTCCCACATAGGGATGCGCGGGGCAAGATGGGTTAGTGGGGCGAAACGAAATAATTTTTCAAACGGCAATGTTCCCATAATTTTTGGGATAAATTTGAGATAACTTCCCATAAAATGCGGTAAAAAATCTAGATATATCATTGGGACAAAATGTGACATCAAAAAATTACTGGAAAATTGAGTTTATCACCACTGTCCCGTTTTACTTTACTGTCCCATTTTTGCCTCGCACTCCCCTATGTGAAAGGTCCGTCGGTTTTGTACCAGATTTACGGTAGTTTCCATCAGAACCTTCCCTCAGTGCATTTTTTTTCTCATTCTCATCTACACAGGAGATTGACGCAGAATTTTTCGACGAGTTACATTCACCCATAAAATGCGGTTGAAAATCCAGATATATCATTGGGACAAAATGTGGCATCAAAAAATTATTGGAAAATTGAGTTTATCACCACCGTCCCGTTTTACCCTACTGTGCCATTTTGCCCCGCTCTCCCCTACGTGAAAGGTCCGTCGGTTTTGTACCAGATTTACGGTAGTTTCCATCAGTCTATTTTTTTTTTCTCATTCTCATCTACGCAGGAGATCGACGCAGAATCCTTCGGCGAGTTACATTCACCGGTCGTAAATTACAAAAGATATTTCTGCCACAGTGCAGCGTTTGGTGGAATCCACTGGCACGAAAAGCCGCCTGATCAGTCGCAAAAGGAACAAAGGCCTGCGTGTACCTGTTATCATTTCGTCGTCGCTGCCTTTATTCCTGGCCCTTCCCGTCAACCTTCTCGCTCGTTAACCGGCGCGTCGCGCGAGCGTCGAGTAAAACCGAACAATGGAGAAAATAGAAGGCAGCGACGGAGAGGATAGCGATTTCAATTCGAAAAAAAAAAAACATTACAGAAAACTGCGTGCAAGCGGAGCTCGTGGTCGTATCGTGTTCGCGGACGAGAAGGAAAAAAGGAGGAAGCAGAGATGGTCGGTTGAATTTAGGGCGATTTTTCATTTCCGGTATCGCGGGATCTTTTCATCGGAGATTGGAGCTTCCCCAGCAGAAATTATTCACGTTTAGACTACGGTTTTTAACCGCGCATCCGATTTGTTTTGTTTTTTTTTTTTTTTTTTTCTCTGTGAATGTTTTAAACGAAACGGCAAAGAAAGCGCAGGGGAAACGTGGAGCGTTTGTGGCCGGGCAATGAACGTCATAAAACGCTTTATGCTCTGCAGTATTGCGGAGGGAAACGAGATCGGTCAGGACATAATAGGCGAGACGAGGTGGAGATTGACGATAGAGCAGTTTTTTTTTTTTTACCCACATATAACTTTCAATGCCGCCGGATCATGTGGCCGAGTCACCGGGGAGGTTTGCGCGGAAACTCGTGCAGAAACGGAGAGTCTCGTTATCGGAACTCGTGTTGGAAAAAGCTCGCACGAGCCAGCTCGGAGTGCAAAAGGCTTCTGTGTAAAGACCGTAAAAAGCAACCACGAGCTTTCAACTTTCCTTCCTCTCGTATTCCCGTTTCGAAATGAGTTCGGCAACTCGATGAAAAATCCACGAAGATTTTAAGGAGGGAATCTCGCTGCGCGCTGACTTCGCATAAGTTTGAAAACAATAAGAGAAAATTGCAAGTACCTCTTGATCGTGTAAAAATCTGAAAAAAATCATGTATACTATAGGTACTGAGAAGATTAATTTTGCATAATAATAATTGCAAAATGTTATTAACAAATTCATAAAAAAAATAATTGGTTAACAAATTACCCGGCAACAAAA
>JAPYZC010007679.1:0-24263 GCA_030522665.1 Ichneumoninae sp. A BG-2022a
TCCGTCCATCTTTCGTCATTGACAGTGAGGAGTCACTAAACGAGGAGGCGGAGAGAGAGGAGCTCGGTCCGTACGGTGGGAAGCCTTCGAGCGTGAGGTCGGTACCACTGGCCGGGCTCCGGCCGGACTCCGGCCGGTTCTCGATGATCCTCGGCGGCGATCGACGGCATCAAACGATCGTTGAATCGCGCATCGCGACAATTTCAGTCGAAGGAGCGATAATTGAGTCCGTAGAGCTTGGCGGAAGCTGATATGAGACAGATGATCGAATAAGGGAGGATTACAGGTGTCGGAATCATTGCTGAGGTCATCTGCACCTTTAAAAAAATTGTAAATTTATTGTATCGGATTGGAAGTCTTTATGCAAAAATTGGCACATTCAAATTAACGTACAATTGTGAACAAAGAATTTTATTCTTTATAGTGAAATTAAAGTAAATCATTCAATTTACAGTACATTTATAGTACAATTACTGTAAATCATTAAAAGTAAAATGTTTCTAAAGTTTTTAAATACACTGTACGTTAATTTTTCAACACAATTGTACATTGAATTTAAAGTACATTTATAGTAAAATTACTATACATCATTACAAGTAAAATATTCCTAAAGTTTTTAAATTCACTGTACGTTAAGTTTTCAACACAATTGTACATGGAATTTAATATACCAGTTTATGCATAAAAACTTCCATCACCAGTACATTAAATTTCATAAGACTTTTTTTTACAATGTGCAGCGCGTTCGCTTCCGTTTCGTTTTTGTATTTTTTTTTTTAGTCAATCATCTTTCCTCATCGACAGTGAGGAGTCACTAAACGAACCGGCGGAGAGAGAACCGTCGGCCAGAGTCCGGCCGGTCCCCGCCGATCGTCGGTTTCGATCGGCCATCAACGGCGTCGAACGATCGTCGAATCGCGCATAGCGCCAATTTCCATCAAAGAATCGCTAATCGACTCCGTCCTCAGCTCGCCAGAAGCCAAAACGACACAGACGATCGACGAAAGGGGGAGAACAGGTGTCGGAGTCATTGCTGAGCTCAGCCGGAGCGCCTCGGCAGTCCTCACGCGCCAATGTTCTCATCTGTCGTCGCCAGTGATTCCCCGAATCCACAGTAACGACCCGATCGCGCTGTACCGCGGCGAGAAACAACCCTGTTCGACAACTCCACGCTCTCCCGATTCCCGATATCGGCTCCGGGAAAGTGTCCGAAGAGGGGCGCAAAACCTCTCTCCGTCAATAAGTTTTACGGTCCCATTAGACGCGAGAACTGCTCCAACAAGAGTCGGACCGATCGGGGGGGAAAAGCGTTTTCCATCTTCGCAGACCCGAGCGCACGTGGTTCGCTTCTCGAGCCGCGCACACGAGAGACCACCGAGATGGGAAACATACAAGTGACCATTAGCCGGAGGGGTCGCGTGCGTTCCGTCGGCGGACGCGCCGTCCAACGGAAAGGACCAAGGAAAAGGCGTCAATGGCGAATCCGGCCAACGAACGGGCGGCTCCTCGTTTCCCTCGGCCCGCTGTTAACAGCCGAAAGCGTACGCGCGCGCGTTGCACAGCGAACCGTGGCGAGCCAGCCCGGCTCTCCTCGACCGAGTCAATAGCTTCGCGTTTCAATAGCTCACTGATTGCGATCGCGGCGCGATTTGGCCAGAGTCCGGCCGAGGGGCCGAGGCCAGCCCGGACTCCCGTGAATCGGAGCGGCCCTTGGTATGCCGAATTCCGCGAGGGTCCAAGAAACGGACGCGCACTTGGCTCCATAATAATGCGATGTCACTCGGATATATACACGAGTTTCCATGGCCGAGTGTGTGGGCGAGGGGGAGGAATCGTACTTTGGTTTTACGATCGGAGCACTCAGCGCTTCGGTTACGATATTCCTTTATCGCCTCTCCCGGAGAGCCGTCGACATCTCTGGGTTCTTCTCTCCGGTTCGGGAACTTTGACCTCGTTTTGCTTCTTCATAGAGGAAGCTTTGTTTTCGTGAAAAAATGAGTTTTTCGAGATTTTTATGTGAACGTGTTCAGAATGTTCCCAAACATTCAAAAAACACATTAAAAAAAAATGTCTGAATGTATGTGTGTGTATGTATGTACGGCTTGAGATATCGAGATGAAATTTATCACACATGTTGAGGGGTCGACCCTCATTATTCGTTCCAATTTTTGGCTAAATATATGCAGTCGTTCAGATGTTACGTGGTTTTGAATTTTTTCGAAAATGTCTGTGCGCGCTCTAGCTCTTACAATTTTTGAGATATCGTGCTAAAAATGTATACACAAGTGGACCATTATCGACCGATGAACGGTATTGAATTTGGGCAAAATCTATGCAGTCGTTCAGACTTCACGCGGTTTTGAATTTTTTTGACAATGTCTGTGCGCGCTCTAGCACCCTCAATTTTGGACATATCGGACTATTTTTTTTTTTTTCAAATGCAGACAAATAGCGAAAGTAGAGTGGTTCGTAAGTTGACTGCGGTCTCGGTTGCGTCGCTTTGCTTGCTTTGCTCGAGAGGAACTTCCGCCGCCGTGTGCAGAGGCGGCTACGAGTGAAACCGGCGGAAACCACGAACAGCGTCGGCGGTAACGAGCTTATTACCGCAACAGGAGCAAAGAAACTCATGGTTGTTGACTAACGACCCCTCCGTGTGTTGGCGGGAAGCTCTCTTCGTTTCCGTTCCCCTTGTCCGCGCGCGAATCGCTGGTTTTCGCCGCTGGTGCGTGCCGGGGTGGTTTTTGCGAGCGGCGAATTTTCCACCGGCGCGACTCGGCGCTCCCGTTGAGCCCGTCAAAGGGCGAACGGGGGAGGGGGTTTCTTTTCCTATGAACTCTCTCTGGCCCCGTTTTCCCTTTCACGGTGTCAGCGAGTCCGTCCTTGCGAATTCGAGCCGGATGAGACCAAAGCGAGCGACGCCCGGTAATTAGAAATTCTTGCTTCGATTATCCGAGCGTTGGGGGGTTGGAAAGTATTTTTTTTTAATTTCGCCCAGATTCCTCCCTCTCGACCGTGGTTCGCGCTTAACGCTGCTCGCTCTCTGTCGAACTGACGCGCTTCCGTCCCCGCCGTTTTCCAATTAAGGGAGGAAAAGGAGAGAGCCCTCTCGAGGGAGAGCGAGTCTCTCGACTGATGAACCACCGAGCGCTACCTATACAAGTTCACCCATCGACAATAATACTCTTAACGAGACAACCTTTAACGTTTTATAGTGTGTTCCGGCGAAATATGAGGCGAATAACGAAGGGACGAAGCTGATGCTTTCTCGTGAAACGCGAGACGCTTGTTCGGTTCTGCTGTCGCTAGCTCCGTTACTCCGTACTTTGCCGAGAATCTTGCGTCGATCGTCGTCGAGTGGCGGGAGGATCGATACCGATTTCTCGCGATTTATTCCCAGTGGCTCGATCGACTCGGTCGGTAAAAGGACCGGACGAGACGAAACTGCTATCTAATGGACTAGTATCACGATCATTGTGGATAGTTGCGAGCAACTATTAATCTTACACCCAGAAAAAAAAATTATTTGACGACCACCATTTATCGAGATTAAGTGAAATATTTATTTGATTTAAATAAATATTTATTTGAATTAAGTAAATAGTTACTTAATTGAAATAAATATTCATTTGATTTAAATGAATATTTATTTGAATTAAGTAAATAGTTACTTAACTGAAATAAATATTTATTTAAATCAAATAAGTATTTTACTTAATCTTAATAAACGGTGGCCGCCAAATAATTTTTTTTTCTGGGTTTAGAACGTTGCACCCTGCCCTGATAAAGCCTGGGCAGAGTTGCGCCATCGATAATAATACTCTTATCGAGACAACATCTACACTGAGAAAAAATAACATAGTAAAAGTTACAATACTAACTTTATACCATAAAAAATAGTTCCCAGGGGGAACATTTACATTTTATAGTTATGACAGTGAAAAAAAAATCATGGTTGCAACAATAATTATAATTTAGTGTAACGTTTTATATGCGTATTAGTACTCTATACGGGGGAAATATGAGGCGAATAACGAACCGAAGGGACGAAGCCGATGCTTTCTCGCGAAACACGAGACACTTGTTCGTTCTGCTGTTGCTAGCTTCGTTATTCTGTACTTCGCTGCCATTCTTGGATCGAACGTTGTTGGGCGTCCGCAGAATCGACACCGATTTCTTGCGACATACGAGACGGTTGTTCGTTTTGTTCTGGATAGTTGCATGCACCCAGAAAAAAAATTTATTTGACGGCCACCGTTTATTTGGTTTAAGTAAAATATTTATTTGCTTTAAATAAATATTTGTTTAAGTTAAGTAAATAGTTACTTAAATGAAATAAAAATTTATTTAAATCAAATTAATATTTTACTTAAACCAAATAAACGGTGGCCGTCAAATAAATTTTTTTTCTGGGTGTGTGCCCACTAATTTTAGAGCCAGTCGGAGCCTCGTCATGCGCTGGTGTAACGCTATAAAATGTTCACTAGGATAACAGGACAGGGATGAGATAACAAGATTTCACGACAAGTCAGAACTCCGAGCACAACCGTCCACGAGAATTGAAAACGGTACGAAACTCGTCGCGAAAGTAGCTCATAGGGCTCGAGTTTCCTCCGCCATCGGCGGTGCGGGCTCCGAGTGGTGGTGCCTTTACGTGCTTAGCTTGCTGAGCAAACGAACTTATGTTGACCGCGACTCTTGGACATCGGGACGCGAAACTAGAGAAAGAACAAGGTGTTCGACTATGTGCAGAGGGCAGAGAGCGGCGCGTTCGTCTGCGGAACAAGGCACGGTCCCGTTGATCGATGGAACACAAATGCGGGATATCAAAGCTGCTAATCGACCCAACTGCATCGCTGCACCCACAAAAATAATTTATTTAACGGCCACCCGCAAATAAATATTTATTTAAATCGGATAAATATTTATTTAAACTGCATAAATATTTATTTAAACTGCATAAATATTTATTTAAACTGCATAAATATTTATTTAAACTTGATAAATATTTATTTAAACTGGATAAATATTTATTTGCGAAGCGCCCGTAAAATAAATTATTTTTGTGGGTGCGGTCTGTCGAGAACCGTCGTCGCGAAGGGCAATATCCGGGCAAAAAGAACTCCGGCACGGAGAGCTCTGCACCCAGTGCAGGCTCACGTCGTGCACCTTCGCCGATAACGCCGATGAAAACATAGCGATCGATAAATTCACCTGCTGGGGGGGGGGGGAACTCTCGTTCAGACAACATAATAACGCGATGCATATCGTGTTTGCCGCTTCTGGTCTGCGTCGCTGTTGGCAAACTGCTGCTCCTCGGCTCATCGTGTCTAGTACACTTGTTCGAGTCGCTTCGACACATGGCGTTTCGCCGATTTCCTGGAATATCGACTCCCCTCGTATTGGAGAATGAGGCTCCTTTCGCGGGAACTTCGCGGGATGACAAATGCATTCGATAACGAATGCATTTGTCATCGATCCGGGCCTTGAACTCGGGATGAGCGCGCCGAGCATCATCGGACATTGCCATGAATTTCCACCTCGGACATCGTCCCTATCGTACAGCGTAGTTGGACGTCGGCGTGAATTTCCACGGATTTAAATTTGCCGATGAGCCATTTCAGTTTCCGAAGTATCCGATCTAGGTTCTCCGTCCCTGGTTTTCTGATCTGCGCTGCAGCTCTTTCAGAATATGCGGCAGCTGCCGATGTCGGTGGCTCATCGTGTCGAGTGCATTTGTTCGAGTCTCTTCATGGCGTTTTGCCGATTTCCAGGAATTTCCTGCATTGCAGTCAATTTCCACCGATTTAAATTGGCCGAACGGCCAATTCGGTTACCGAAGTATCCGATCTCGGTTCTCCGTCTCCATCGAGTTTCATCGAGTAGTCATTGGCATTCTCACCACGATTCGGCATCAGCCTTATCTGCCTCCGCCGGCGTTCCCGTCAATCGTAAACACTGCCTCTCTTCCAATTTCGCCCGCGTTAACGTGACTTTGCGCGGGCGACGTTATCGGTCCTGGCCGCGTGATTAGGGCGAGGGGCGAACGCTCCGGATGTTCCCGGTTACTCCGCACTCCTCGGAGGTCCTCTGAGACCGCGATGAAATCCGCGAAACGAGAAACGCGTTAATGGCCGATAAAACGAACCACCGAATCTTCGAGACTGGGAGCGAAGATCGATAACTCGAGATACTGGGAGAGTAATCTCGAATTGGGAAAAATGGCACACAAATGGTCCGGCACATGGAACGCGTGCCTCGGTCAAATGAGCGTTTGGACCGAGGGAATTGTAGAGCGGCGGGGTGGGGGAGGGGGGCTTCGTTAACTCCGCGAAAGAGCGGAGACCTGAGGAGTCCGGTCATCTCTGAAAATCGTCGTCACGTACTCGAGCGAGAAATGAGAAGAAGATAGTGACCGTGTATTCCTCTAAGCCTATAGTGCTCCGAGAGTGTTTTTCTTGCCGACGGCTCGATCGCAATCTGGCGCGGTGCATGGAGAAGACACAGCGCACTCGGAGGAAACCGCGTTCGGTCGCTGGAGCCCGAGATTTGAAGGATGAAAATATTAAAATATTAAAATATTAAAATATTAAAATATTAAAATATTAAAATATTAAAATATTAAAATATTAAAATATTAAAATATTAAAATATTTAAAATATTAAAAGTAGGTTCTTTGTGCACGCAAATCATTTTGAAACACGAACCTTGTGTACGTAAAGTGTTCAGCAGCAAGTGACTTTGCGTACGCAACAAGTTTCAATATGCGCACTCGGATGTTTCAAAAACATATCAGATCCACTTTCATTCTGCTCGCGTGAATTTATCAAAAACTCTGAATGACATTTATCAAAACCTCCATCGACACCGTGTGTAGCTGGGAGTTGGAGGGAACGAAAGAAAACACTCAATTTAATCACGCTCGAAGAATGCTTTACTTTGCTCTTCGCGCGCCCTCCGGCCCGGAATCATGCCTGCGTAACGCCGCGTCGCTTCCTTTTTTTCTCGTACGAAATTGAAATCCCGACAGCACGTGGAGAATTAAACGACTCCCACGAGGGATAAGCGGGCGGTGGCGGATAAAAGTAGCGCGAGGAGAAAGCGGAGGCAAAAAAAAAGAGAGGAAGGAGCGCGAAGGGCCCAAAGGAACCCTCGCGAGACTTGAATAGCGCGCGTGACGCGAGTACATTCGAAATGGATGAGTTTCGGTTTTCAGGATCTGCGCTTTGGTAACTCCCTCTCGGATCTCGCTCCCGCGCTTCCCGAAAGTGGAGACCTGGTTCGACACTCACGAGGCTTATCTGGCTTGTGTTACCTCCGATTATATCTTAACGTTGTACTCTTCGCGGGGAGCCGACGTTATTACATCGCGGACGGCTCACATGTAAGCCCACTTTCCAACGATAATTCGTCATCCGTGTCTCTTGATTCTACGATAGATTGTTGTTTGATCTGGCGAGTCTCGATTTACAGCAGAGCCTCGAGGGACTTTTCAATCATAAAAATGTTTTTGTTATTTTTATTTTTATGCTCATCTGCGTCATCGCGGACGGCTCAATCTAAAAACCAGTTTCCAACAATAATTGTGGTTTGATCTGGCAAGTCTCGATTCATAATTCAGTCTCGAAGGACTTTTCAATAATCGTCATTTTTTTTACTTATAATAGTTTTTAACCACATCCCCGTCCTCGTGCGCAGCATTCACGAGGCGCGGCGCGAGTTCGTCCTCGACGGAGAGTCGCGCCAAGAGCGCGCCGTCCGAAATATCTCGTTAGTGCCGTAACCCGTTCGGGAACAAACTACCGAAATAGTCCGGGTATCTTTCGACTCCTCTCTCGGTCTCACTCGTTTACGAATAACAAACCACGCCGCCAAAGTGCCTCCGGGAGGCGCTTCGTTCTCGGAAGTTTTCGTATCGTTCTTAACCCTTTGACTATCCGCTTGTCGCTCCCTCTTCTCGCTGACCCTGAACCTCCAATTGTATTTGTATTATTAATTTTTCACTTGTATAATTTTGTATAATTTTGTATAATTTTGTATAATTTTGTATAATTTTGTATAATTTTGTATAATTTTGTATAATTTTGTATAATTTTGTATAATTTTGTATAATTTTGTATAATTTTGTATAATTTTGTATTTGCTATTATTGTACATCTTCAGCATCACATCATCCAAGTATATATCCAGCGTTTGAAGGAACGTGTCCCAGAGCTCCAAAAAATGTAATCGAACATTATAGTTTAAAAAAAAATGCCCTCTCTTCCGGACTCTCCATCAAACGAGCACGCGAATGCCCGATTATAAAAAAAAATCAATTTACACCGCACTCGTACGCCACGCGCCCTTCTCGTCGCCGCTCGCCCGTCCGTCCGTCGATGAAATATGCACGAGAATCGACCCGAGGCTTCCGACAAGGCCGTCATTACTGGCTTTTACTTTACCCGAGAATCGACAAATTTTTCAAGAGAGGGTCGACGGTGCTAAGTGTTCGTAGTCGATGCTGCGGAACTGGCAGGAGCAAGAGAGGCCGGCGGGAAAAAGCGGGCTTGAGGGATGTCTGCAAGGGACGAAGAACCCAGGGGGGGGGGAGCGCCAGAAGCGGCCGGGCTCGCAGCATCCCCTTGGTGATTCAATTCGATACAATCGGAGAGTAGATTTCCACGCTTCCGAAATATATTGCTCCCATACGAAGGCCCCGACTCTCGGTCGCCCTCCGACCTCTCACAGCGGCCCCCTCGACAGAGTTGCGCCACATCCACGACCGCCGTACATCGACGTCTTTCCCGTTCCTGGTCGTTTCCCTCCCGTCGCGTTAATATCGCCGGCTATAAGTTTTTCTCTCTCCATCTCGATCCTCGAAATCGCTCATTTTTTTTTCTCTCATTTTTATTATTTTTATCATTATTGTTATTTGTCCGCGTTTCGACGTTTGTCGCCGGACGGAGCGAGGGTCGTCGAGAGGAATCGGACAAACAGGAGGATGCTCTGTTGCTCTGCAGCGTTTATTTCCTTCGCTTTGCGGAGAGTGACGAAAGGTTTCACGATGGTCGGCTATCGCTTCAGAGTGTCGTACAAATTTATCACCGACTCATCGTGCAGCTCGATAAGTCCGTTGACGAGACTGTCGAGAAATGCCACGGAGCTTCGGAGGATTCATAAAAAATTATCGTACGTTTGCATTTGGATAGTTCGCTGTCGCTCATTTTTTAACATTATTATTGTTATTAGTTATCCGCTAGGATTCGAGTTTTCTGGCTGAGCTCGATGTTCGGACAACTTTCAGCGCTTACACTGTAAAAAAAATTCGTATGAAAATTAATGTACTATTGTGATGAAAAATTAACGTACAGTGTGTGAAAAACTTTAAAAACACTTCACTTCAATTTTACTGTAAAAGTTCTTTAATTCAAAAAAATGTACTTTAATTTCTAAGTCCATTAATTTTTCATCTCAATTGTTAATTAAATTTAACGTACCAGTTTTTGCATAAACTTCTATTCCGACACTGAAAAAAAAATTTGTTTTCGGGCTGCCGAAGAACAAAATGTTTGTTTTAATTCTACTATCAAATCTTACAATTCGTTTCAATCCGGTATGAAATTGTACGAATTCAGAGTAGAATTGAAACAACGTTTTTACTTCATTGGCAGCCCGCAAGCAAACTTTACTTGATTCAATGATATTTTTTTTCTGTGGGTGCGTTAAATTTACGATTTATTTTTCACAATCTACTTCCACCGCTTTGCACACAGTAAAGAAAGCTTTCCAATTGCTCGCCGATCATTGGACAAAAAGTGTCATACAAATTTATCACCGACTCATCCAGCAGTTCGATAAATCCACAGAAGAGACATTTGACAAATGCCCCGGAGCTTCGTGAGATTAAAAAAAAAATGATCGTACATTTGCATTTAGATAGATCGAAATTCCGAATTTGGATCTTCGAATAACGCTGACGCGAGGTGCGCCGCGTCGGGTGAGATAAGTCCCGATTGACCAATCTCGGAAACGACAGGCGTCGTTCCATCTTCGGCGGCGAACCAAGAGTCGATGGCCGGCTCGAGTAACGTCCAACGGAATGACGAAGTGCCTACAAGCCGTTCCCGTAAAACGCTGGCTCATCTTGTCCAAACCAATCACGAAATTACAACCGGTATTTATCGATGAAAAATCCTCGGGCAGTCCGTCGCGGTGGGTCTCTCGCTCGAACGGGAATCCATCCGATCCGGTTCTCTTTTGTCCATTGGAAATTGAAAAGCCTACCGTAGCGGGATCGCCGCCGGTTCTGGAGCGAAGGCGCGCCCGGTCCGGCGGCGTGCGTTCGATTGAATGGCCACGCGCCTCGGCTCACCCTGGAAAAAGCATTTCGCGTAATAAGAAAGCGCTCCCTCTCAATCCGGCGCGTAAGTTCGTCCCGTTTCCCGGTCCTCTCCGGCTGACCGTGTCGTTCCGGGCCTAAAGGGCAAATTTGGGTAAAAGTTTCGCGGACCATCGATGCGGGAGTGACCCGGGGTGACCCTTGGAAAATCGTATCGGCCGGCCGGAAGGGTGGACGGCGAGGAGGGAAACTGTCGAACCCCGTGGCCTCGGCGGCCACCCTGCTACGGAGGAGACACCTCGTTCTTTTGCTCCATTTCAACGCAATCAGCTGAGTGGATTGCCGCTGGAAATTCCCTTCGCCCCGGACTCGGACGAGAGAGATTCCGCCCGGTCTCCAAGGGCCGAGGGTCTGCGCGCGGACCGAGAATTTCTCCGTTACTGAAGTGTTCTCGAAACTCACGGTAAATGTCTGCGAGCTTCACTCGAATCGCTTATAACCGATGTTCGGAACGTCGGATGTGCTGTTGCGATCATTCGTGGCTGCGCATTGCGCTCGCGAGTGTTGGCGGAGCCATTTACAGGAATACGGTAGGAAACTGCGAACTGGACACCCGCTTGAGCTCAGAGAGAGACGCGGGGATGAAGATATGGGGTTTGAAAAAAATGCATATAGTGTAGAAGTGGTGAATATGGCCCGGTTCATATCTCATTGATTTACGTGCTAATTGGGGGTCAGCCATTTTCACCTCTACCTTGGACTTGGTTCTAGGGTGCGCGGAACAAGAATTCTCCGCGCTGAAGTGTTCTAGACACCCAGTGTAAATGTCTACTCGCTTCGCTCGGACCACTTCTACCGGTGTTGGGAACATTACCGACGTTCTGGTGCGAGCATTCATCGATGTGCGTTATCCTTGCCCGTGGTGGTTGAGTCATTTATAGGAGTCATTTATACTCCGTACTCCGTACGAAGTACGGAGGAGTACAGATGAAGCCTGCGAACGGGGCGAAATCTGGAAAAATACCTTCAATAGATACCCTCCCCCCAAACACACACACACGAGTATATTTTCCGGAGTTACATTTTCCAAGAGATATTTTTTCCAGGGGATATTTTTTCCAGGGGATATTTTTTCCAGGGGATATTTTTTCCAGGGGATATTTTTTCCAGGGGATATTTTTTCCAATTTTTTCCAGGGGATATTTTTTCCATGGGATATTTTTCCAAGAGGTATTTTTTCTGTCTACGGAACGAGCGACCGCCTTGAGCTCGGGGAGAGTCGCGGGGATGAAGATGTGGGATAAAAAAAGAACATACATTGTCGAAATGGTGAATACGGTTCATATATCGCTGATGTACGTGCTAATTGGGTTGTGGGCGACATTTCCCGCTTTTACCCGATGTACATATGAATCCGTTATCGTAAACAAGCGACGTCCAGGTCCAATCGGGTCGGATATCGTGTTGCCGGCTTCCCCGGCCGAACGACGGAGAGACTCCCTCATGACTTCGGCGATTCGATTGGGCACCGGTAATACGAAGCGAATAATTGGCGGAATGGCGAGGAGGAGGTAAAGAGAGACGCCGCGGATGGAAGGAGAGCGCGGGGGGGCAGAGAGGTGGCGGTGTGTTTCAGAGGTTTACGGCCAGAGCCACGACCTCAATTTCGCTCTGGCAATCTGCAGCCTCGAGAACAGAGAGCCGTGACCAACGGCAGCGGCGGCGGGCGCGTCAGGGCGAAGGAAGGCCTCGGCCACGGACACGTTTCCGATCCGCAATACGGAGCATAATGAAATCTACGGCGTGACAGGCATACCGCAATATTTGATAATATATCCGTGGTAAGAAAAAAAAAATCGCCCTCTAACATTTTTTGAGTCTTTCAAACGTATCGTAAATTCACGGAAGCTGTGAAACAGCGAGACTTCGCTACACATTTTTGAAAATCAACGACCAATTCCTCAAAGAAAAAAATAAAATAAAGCATTCACTAAACTCCGTCAGCAACGCGTGAAGATCTCGTCGAATCCTCTAACACGTGTTACCTTGCGTTAACGCGCATTGTTTTATCCGTGGTAAAAAAAAAATCACCCTCTAACATTTTTTGAGTCTTCCAAATGTATCGTAAATTCACGGAATCTGTGAAACATCGAGACTTCGCTACACATTTTTGAAAATCAACGACCCCGTCGCCGCATCTCGAAAAAAATTAGCATCGCTCATAAAAAATCCGAAATTCCTCAAAGAAAAAATCCGTACCAGAATGCAGCGGTATTTGCACTGCGTACGCGAGGCTTTGGGTGCGTACGGAGTGTTAACAGTACGATGGATACATCCGGCTGAGCCCGACGGAATAAAAGTTCGCGCGGAGTTCGTCGTCGAGTTTGGCTCCGGCGGCTGCGGCTGGTCAAACAGCGATACAGAGCGGAACAGCCGGATGTGCGGATACGTCGACGCACGTGCGTGCGCGGATGCGCGAACCGGAGCGCCGCAGGGGGTGCGGGAGGGCGGAGGGTGGCTTATATTTACCCGTGGAATTAAAAATCCCTTCGCGGTGGAACGAGCCCGAAAGGCTCCAGCGAGGCGTGAGCCCGAAGAACATCATCCCTCGCGGCTCTCTCCATCCGCAACACGGCACCGCGTGTCTCCGGTCGCGCATGTGTGTGTGTCTGTAGGTGAGACCGGGGCAAAATGGCACAGCGGGGCAGAACGGGACATTGAGGGCAAAACTCCATTTTCCAATAATTTTTGGATGACCCATTCTTTCCTAACGATACATCCGGATTGTCAAACCCGTTTTGCCCCACAAAAAAAATATCATTGATTCCAGTAAAATTTGCTTGCCGGCTGCCAAAGAAGTAAAAAAGTTGTTTCAATCCTACTCTGAATTCGTACAATCTCATACCGGATCGAAACACTAACATGTCACCGTGACAGTCCTACTCTCGTTGTTTCAATATCATATGGAATTGTAAGAATTAACAGTGGAATTGAAACAAACATTTTTTTCTTCGGCAGCCCGCAAGCGAATTTTTTTTTTCAGTGTACCATCCAGAAGTTATTGGAAAATTGCGTTTTGTCTCATTATCCCGTTTTGCCCCGCTGTGCCGTTTTGCCCCGCTCTCCCCTATGTACGTGTGTATTATATCAGATATAGAGGTCGAGGCTGTGCAGAAAAGAGCTCGGATGACGACGGGGGCGACGAATTGCGATTAGTTTCACTCGTGGATTCCCATCCACGCTTCGTCGAGTACACCTGCCCTCCGGGGCGCTCGATGGGGCGAGGGGTGGCTCGAGGAAAAACTGACGGGGGCGGATGAGCCGACGGATGGAGAATCCTCGGCTCGGGCGGGGGGAGCGGATTGTAGTGAACTAGCCGAAATTTCCGCCACGAGGAAAGAGCTTCTGACGTCTCCTCGTTAAGCCCGCGAGTTGGAGAACGAAGAGTGATGATTGGTAGCACTTGCAGCAGTCGGAGAGGAGCCTGCTCGGAAGAGCCGTTTTCAATCTCCCGGAAAGTTTGATGCTTCCATCAGCTCGCGCACGTGCATCCGATGCGAGCCGACGGTAAATGCATCGTTTGATCGCTCGTCGTTGCTTCTAATCGCGCCGTGCCGCGCGCAGAGACCCAGCGGAGGAAGAAGAAACCGATTCTGGGTGATGATTCAATCACAATTTGGGGAGCGCTGAGAATACCGGGGAGATTTGATGCATTTATAATTTCAACGAGTTTTAGCGACTGAGTTTTTGAAGTAATGTTAATCCGGGGTATTTCATGAATTCGGGCAGCTCGTGACGTGTCGAGCGGGATTTTGAACTCCGCGGTGAGAGATTAAAGTGGTTAAGTATGACGGAAAAGGATTTAGATGGACGGGTTGATTGATCCATCCATCTAAACTCCGTCTAAAGACCGCTGCGTTACAAGCAGAACAGTGCTAGATTATCATTAATTGATACAAGCAGAATTGTTCTTGATTAACATTAATAGGGTAAAAGTGCACCCAGAAAAATAATTTATTTGACAGCCACCGTTTATTTGGCTCAAGTAAAATATATATTTGATTTAAATAAAAATTTATTTCATTTAAGTAACAATTTGCTTAATTAGAATAAATATTTATTTAACTCAAATAAATATTTTATTTAAACCAAATAAACGGTGGCCGTCAAATAAATTATTTTTCTGGGTGTGGTGAATATGGCCCACCTCGATTAACACGTAAATCAATGATATATGGACCGGTCCATATTGCCCACTTTTACCCTAGATACACGCAGAACAGTGTTAGGTTAGCATTAATAGATGCAAGCAGAACAGTGCTCGATTAACATTAATATATACAAATAGCACAGTGCTACATTAACAATATTAGAAACAAGCCGAACAGTGCTCGACTAACGTTAATATATACAAGCAGCAAAGTTCTACATTAACAATAATAGATTCAAGTCGAACGGTGCTTGATTAACATTAACAGCTCAAGCAGAACACTGCTAGATTAACAATAATCGATAGGCTAGAAACAGGTATCCATATAGGCGTAGCACAAGCCGAATTTAGGACAAGGATTGAATACTTCTCAGTTCGCTGGACCATATTCCCGACTTGTCCAATCCACCCGCTTCACCAAAGTCTATTCATTACCGGACTCCGGAACCCTCCGCATAGAATCCAGGATCCCGACAAATTTAGCACTCGGTACCCGCGTACGGTGCACGGATCGAGTCGACACAGCCGCCTGTCCATGACCGGGAGATCGGTACGGCACCTTTGTAATTACACGGATTGGGGTGTATTATAAATTCGTGAATTCGCCAGTGGTACATTAGCCACAGTGCAGCAGCGGCGTTGGTAATCGGTGGCGGTATAGAGTAAGAGCGATGGGAGGACGAGGCGGAGACCCGAGTGGATTCGGCCGTAGGGGAGTTAACGGGTGGCAGTTAAATTCATTAGGGCGACACCGGCTCCGCGCGGTCGATTCTCCCTGGAATATCAATGAATCCGCTGCCCTCCCGTAGCCTATATAATGCACAGCGTGCACAGGAGCGCACACAACCAGAGCCATTATCGACGGATCGCTGTGCGAGGCGCCCGAAGATGAACCGCCGCGGTGGAGCCAAGTTCAACCCGAGAAAGCCCCAATACACAGTTTGATATACATTGAAATATATATCAAGAAGTCCACCGGGACGCGCGTTTATTCGTGAATATATGTATAAATAGATACGGCAGAAACAGTGGAATACATGTATAATGTATACACACGAGGGACACACCTTGCCTGTATGGTATTTAGGACCCTCGAGAGCCTCGAACAGGGGGGAGTCGGCCGGCTCGCCGAGCCCGAGCCGGTGGAGCTACGAGGACATAAATCGAGAGATGCCCGATAAAATTGTCGAGAAAGAGGAAAAAATAATAATACGAGTTGCACCCGGAATAAATAACTGTGGGACGGAAAAGGGTGGAGAGGACGAGGACGAGGACGGAAAATTCGTGTGGTTTAAGGCGGATGAGAGCGGGTCGAGAGAATGGTAGAAAGGGTGGTTTGGGCGGCGGTCAGACGTATGAATTACTGCCCAAAGGGCGCGGTGAGAGCTCGCCGCGAGGCGGCAACAGCAACATCCGCAGGGTGGAGAGACCGGTCGTTTTTGGCAGTTTGGTGCGGGAAGGACGACGAGTCGTTGGCTCACATCTACCCGTTTGCTGATGCGTTGGTCCGTGGGTCTTGTGGTGTAGGGTTTGCTGATCACCGATCGCCGTTCGACGACTCCAACCCTGCATCGTTCCCTTCCGCTGGGCCACCCAGGGCGCGATGGTGCCGAAGAGCCCCGTCACGAATTTAGGGCATTCGAGGGAAAATTCACTGCTCTGGCAATTTCAGCGGTTTCGGGCGCAGCTCGATCCGGGACTTTGCCGACGAAAATCTACTTTCATCCTCTCGCGCCCGCCCCTCGGCGAGGCACTCGAAAATTGAGCCCTCCGAACCACTCGCCCTGTCCGCGACCATTTTCGAAGCCCTGCCTGCGCACCGATGACGGAAAGGACGCGAGAAGGAGCAGGGAGTTTGCCGCCGCGTTGGAAGCTATCTTAGGCGGAGACGAGATTCGTAGGTATACACGCGGATGACTGCAGAGATGTATCGCCGGGACGGGAAAGCCTCGAGGGGACTTTGACGCCCTCGGTGGGTTCTTCCTTTTGAAGTGTACCCGGTCCTCTTTGTGGAGTGCCAAATCGCGGAAAGTTTCCGCGCTCGAAAGGATCCTCCGTTTAGGTTCTCGGGAACCCGATGGGATACGTCGAACACAGAACTTACCGGGCGGAAAGGGACTACAACTTTAACTTCGGTTTCTGGCTCACGTGACATCGCTGCTGATTGGCGTTGCTCTTGCGCAGGAAACTCGAAGTGATGTCGGGATTGCCATGGTTTAGGTTTTCGGGAACTCAACGAGATCGTCGAACACAGAACTTCCCTGACGGAAAGATACAAGGGTAAAAGTGGTGAATATGGCCCACCTCGATTAACACGTAAATCAATGATATACGGACCGGGCCATATTCCCCACTTTTACCCTACAACCTCAACCACGCTTTCTGATCACGTGACTTCGCTGCTGATTGTCGTCGCTTCAACGCAGGATACTCGAAGTAAGGCCAGGACTGCAATTGTTTTTAGTTCTCATGACCCCACGGAATACGTCGAATACAGAACTTCCCGGGTGACAAGCTACCCCCACCTTAACTCCACTTTGTGGCTCACATGACCTCGCTGCTGATTGGCGTTGCTTTTACGCCGGAAGCTCAAAGTAACGTCAAGATTGCGCAATGCTAGGCAGGAGCGGATCGCCCATCCCGTTACTTGTTCGCCTTGTTCGCCCTAACGGAAGCCGCGAGCTTCCATTGTACGACGCCGAAGATAGGTAAACGCGGGGATCGTCGCAGCGGGACAATTATTGGTACGGTAGATCATATCGGGGAGACCACCTTCCGTCGTCCACCGTCGGATTCTCGGTGCGATCCTCCCTCGCGCGTCCGTCTCTCGCCTCCGCTCCTCGCGGTCCCCATGTGAGATCGCTCGGAAACGCTGACGCGGTCAAGACACCCCGCCCTGACACCGAAATTCGGGAGCGCACAGAGGGGCTTCCGAGCGTTTCCAGCTTAACAGGCCAGCCATAGATCTTGGGTGCGAACCTACGTCCCGCACCCCAACGGTATCCGTCTTATTGCCCGAAGGTTCGCAATACCGGAAGGGCCGTCCTCGTCGCGTGTACGTCGAGGCATTCCTCGACGGAATCTCCTCCGGAGCTCATTGACTTCCCAGCTGGGTTTCGCTGTACCGAAAGCAATATCGATGGACCGGACGAGGGATTAACCGGGTACGGAGTGACATTTCTGTTTCCATAAAAGCCCAGTCGAAGGTGTTTTTGTATTGAGAAAATGATCCATGGTAAGACACTCCGCTCATTCCATGGGAATCCTGGGGGTTTTGGCAGCTGCCGACCAGGTATAAAGAACCGGTCGTACATTTCTGCCCACGCGAAACTAGGGAGATTGATGAACGAATTTTAAATCGCTAGTTTGAACTTAAAATCGCTCTTGAGATCAAACTTCAATGGGTGCTTAAAATCTATCTCAAGTTCGAAATTAAGATCGATCGTAATTTCAAACTACTAACAAACGATAAGAAGATATAGGAAAAATCTTATCGCGTATCTCCACGATACAATTGTTTTACATCACTTCATGGAAAAGGATTCAAGAAATTCGTTTGCCAGATCACCTATTAATGACAGTATAGTGTCATCAACGTTAACCGCAATTTGGGATCCAGATCTCAAGTAGTTTAGAATAGATATTTTTAGGCATTAGATTCTACCCCAAAACAGCGTTAAAGTTCGAACTTGAGATCGATCTTGATCTCCAATCAAATTTGAATTCAGCTTTAAGTTCGAACTTAAGATACATCTTCAAAAAACTTCGATTTTAAATTCGATCTCAAAAGCAACCTTAAGTTCCAACTAACGCCTTGCAATTCGACCCTGAAAGAGATTGATAAGGCCTACTTCGCGAGTCTCATCCACTTGCCTATAAGAACGCCTACAGCCGAAGCCTCATCCACTTGCGCACTAGGCGCGCCAAT
Organism: Ichneumoninae sp. A BG-2022a; assembly: GCA_030522665.1. Classification (NCBI taxonomy): domain Eukaryota; kingdom Metazoa; phylum Arthropoda; class Insecta; order Hymenoptera; family Ichneumonidae; species Ichneumoninae sp. A BG-2022a. The sequence goes on from JAPYZC010007679.1 coordinate 18,458, forward strand.
GTTGGCACTTGGCCGCATGCGTCTCATTGACAGCGATCGGTGCGATCGACATTAACGAGCCAACGATTACCAAGCACGCGGGCATATATCGTTCTGTCGACCGCACACACCGGGATGGGAAATCAAGTGGTGCGGTGCGGCGGGCGAGAAGAGCAGCCGAGTACGATTAACCGGTGCGAAATGTCGCGCCGTGGACTATTCCATTGTGCTGAAACACTTTATTTCCATTGTAGGATCATTACCGTCTGCCGAGACTCGAACGTGAAGCACATGAGTGCAGGCAAATATCACGTGACCTTTGACGATGGTACATAAGTTTCGCAGGTTCGCAGCTCAACGGCTGCGCGGCCGATATAGGCTATATCGGTAAATGCCGATTCCGGCTCACACGTTTCGGTTCTTCTGCGAATATGTGCATTCGAGTGGATGCGGACCGAACGCTCGCGCGCATGTGTGTACGTGTACGAATACACGTGCGCATGTGTGTACGTGTACGAATACACGTGCGCATGTGTGTACGTGTACGAATACACGTGCACATAATTATTTTGTTGTGTGAATATGCACGGGAAAGTGCGAAATGGCGTGAGAGCCGAGCCGGGAAATTCACTAAAACGGCTCGCCCGATTGTACGAGGTGCGAGGTGTCCGGGCTTGCCGGTAATTTAAAGGGAATCCGAGAATACGTCGGATTTTCGGTACTGATTCTCGCGATCCGAAAAATGACGTCGAATTACAGGCAATTCGAATGTAATTGTTTGTAAAAAAAAATGGAAAAATCGTTGTTCAAAGGATTTTTTTTCTTTCAAGGCTGTATTCCACGTATTTTTTCCCGCGGATCACGAATACAACAATTATTTTACTCCCAACTCAATATTTTCCATTTAAATCCCAAAAATACCATTTTTCGTCCATAAAATCCACATTTTCAATGGCTCATTTTTTAAAAAAGTTGAAAATTGAAATTCGCGAACCTTCTTCTATGAGGAAGCATTGTCTGTATTTTTGGCTTCCTCATAATGGCGTAAAAAAAAACAACTGAACATTTTTTGACGAAATTTCGACCAAAAATTGACTATTGATCACACATGATGTGTGCCAAATTTCAGCTTGATCGGTCAACGCGTTCTCGAGTTATAGCGTTTTGAATTTTTCACGTCCGATTCACACACCATCACAAAGCTTCCTCTATGAGGAAGCAAAAATGTATGCTTCAAAGGGTTAGGAAAAAAATGTTCGAAATTCTCTGTCAACAACCGCACCATACTGCACCCAGAGAAATAATTTATTCGATGGCCACCGTTTATTTCCATTAAGTAAATAGTTCCTTAAATGAAATAAATATTTATTTAAATCATATAAATATTTATTTAAATCATATAAATATTTATTTAAATCATATAAATATTTATTTAAATCATATAAATATTTATTTAAATCAAATAAATATTTTACTTAAACCAAATAAACGGTGGCCGTCAAATAAATTGTTTTTGTGGGTGTGCGATTCCTGATCGGATTGTCGAGAAAGGAAAGTGGTCCATACATTCGACCTGACCCAACAACGCCACAGCATCCTTATATTCGGGCGCGTTTTCGGCGAACGGAGCTTGACTAAATTGTAGCCCGAATAGCCGTCGCTGCTGTCGGTTCCCGCCGGCGAGAGGAGCGCGCTACAAAGCGGCGTCGCCAGCGAAAACGGTAGCCGGCGGTAGTTGACGGCTACCGAAGAATTAGTATCTTGTACGAGACGAAGTGCGCCACAAATCATTTTGTGGGAAGTTGTCGGGCCGTTCGTGCACACATGACGCATACGACATGCAGTCGTGTCTCTCGAGGGAGAGAGAGTGAGTTATTTTTCTACTGTGCGACCGGAGGTTCGTATAGTTTCGTCTCATTCTCACGGGTGAGCCTCGAAGTCTGGCGACGGAGGCGGAAGGCCCCTTAAGGTCCCCTTAAGGTGGGCTTAAGGTCGCGTACGGGAGGGCGCCGTGTCGCGCGCGAACGCTCATCGCCCAGGAAGTCCCGGAGAGGATCAAAGGATGCCGGGCCTAGCGCCCGCGTAACAGCTAATGATATGCGATCTGGCGGCTCCCTTCTTGGCTTCCCTTGCCGATCCTGCTGTTACGACCGATGTGCGGCGGAAAGACTCATATGGATGCTGCCACGAGCGTTCCCAGGTGAGATTCAACCATCGGCACGGCTACGGGAACACACCAGTTGCCAAGGGTCGCGTACTTGCATGGCCATCAAGTCGGACCCGATATACCGACTCGACAAAAAATCTTATCTTTTTTTGTGGGCATAATAATTTGCATTTTTTTTTGTTTTACATAATAATTTACTTATTTTTTACATGCACTGTAAAAAAAATTGGAAATTTAATGTACCGGACTGGAAGTTTTTAGGCAAAAACTGGTACATTAAATTTCATGAGCAATTGTGATGAAAAATCAATATACTTTTTCATTGAAATTAAAGTAAATTATAAAAAATTCAGAATTTCCAATGTTTTTAATACACTGAACATTGATTTTTCATCGCAATCGTACACGAAATTTAAAATACCAGTTTTTGCATAAAAGCTTTCAGTCCGGTATATTAAATTCCATACGCATTTTTTTTACATAATAAATTACCTATTTTTTTAGATAATTAGTAATAATTTATAATTGTAACAGTAATTATCGCCGAAACCAAATCAGCAATCGGACAGTAGGTAATAAGAGTGTATTGTACGAGTTACGCAAGCGCGAACGGACCGGGTTCGCGGGGCGATCGAGTGAAATTAACTTTCTTCGTGTGTGTGTGTTGCGCAACGGTAATGCATAACGGAGTGCAGCTGCGGCTGGCATGAGCATCACGTACCGATCCAGTCCACACGTCCCTCCGAGCTCTCTGTGAAATCTGTAATGCGTCGGTTATGCGATCCCGATGATTCGTCGGTAATTACCAAAGCGGAATCCCCCTCGATTATTTCCATAAAGTTATTAAATCGATAATCTTGAATAATCTGATTAATAAAAAAAAATTGAGTTGAATTTATTCACGCTCCCCGTCGGAATTTTAATCGCGGCGAATACAATTTTTCCGCTCAGCCTTTCGTTCCGTTTGCTCCGAAATTCGTGAAAATGAAATTTTCCCAGTTGCCAAGGTTCGGCGCGTTGTCGGCCGCGCACGTATATTCGCCCCAGTTGCCGCGGAATTAATCCCACCCATCCGAGCGAATGGAATATTGAGTTTCCTTGGGCTGCGCGGGATCCGCTAATGTCGTTACTTCGACAGCGGAAGAAGTAATAAGAGGCGAGAGATAGCGTCGCGGCGCCACCGGGCCAACGCCGTCACCGCAAGCCAGCAATGGCGTTGCGTCTGGTCGTACGGAACTTCAGCCCCGCCAAGTTAATTTAAGTTCCGCGTTGAACAGGAGTTTCCGTTTGCGACTCCGGTCCTGGCGACTGGCCTGCGCTTTTCCTCTGAGAATCCGGCGACAGCACCGTGAATAGCCCGGAAGGTTGTTGAGCTCGAGACATTCCGGCGGGCATCCCGACAGAAGCACCGAATTCACGGTCACAAAGGCTGACGTTTCGGTCGTTTAGGTTCGCGCGAATTACCGCCTCGAGCGAGAACCCCGCAGCCCGGCTTCCCCGGACAAACACATCAAAGGTAGCCCGGGACCGGTAAATTGGGGAAGCACGAGGTAGGAAAGGGCGCGCGAAGCCTGCACGATATCGCTCCCTAAAGCTCCGAGATGATTCGCAGCTGATGCTGTGGATTAAACTATCCAGCGATCGGCCTTTGAAGGGAAGGCAATTACGTTCCTCGTACCTGAAACGCTTTCCTATCGGAAGACGAGTGTCTGTTAGCAGGACATTCCCGGTCATCATAGCATAGCGCACAGGGTATGCGGATTGGTACGCCAGAGGTGCATTCATTAGATCCCAAAATTTAATGTCACAAAATGTAATGTACCTATTTTTCGGATTTAAATGGAAAATATCGGGTTGGGAGTAAAATAAAGGTCATATTCGTGATCAGCGGGAAAAAATACTCGGAATATAGCCTTGGAACAGAAAAATCGATCGTATAACGATTTTTCCATTTTTTAGCAATTTTTGAAAAAACGTCAGTTTTCGTGATTTTCAAAGGTCGATATCTGGGCTCCCGATGCAGCTAGGAAAAATCTGGGGTGCTCATCGTGTTCTATGGGAAAAAATACATAAGATAGGGTCCACCCCGAAGTTTTGGAGGCGTTTTATCGTGCCGTTTGAGGACGTTGAAAAACGCAAAAAATGTACTCGAAAGGGGTAGCCTTGGATTTTTTGACGACTTTTTTTTCTTTTTTTTTTTTTTATGAACCACCACATATTTCGACGTATTTTTTCCCGCTGAACATGAATCCGGTGGCCTTTCTGTGCGTAAGTGCAGTGGGACATTTGCATCTTCGATTTGATGCACTGAAAACAATTTGCTCTGATGAGAAATCGCATTTTTGAGATTAAAATCTAAAACATTGAGTTTGGAGCAAAACGTCATATTCGTGATCAAGAAGCCCCGTCACGACCCCTTTGAATTTTTTTTAATGTCTATGTTTAGTGACAATCCTAAAAAAATGTGAATCTCAGTTCCGCCGAGATAAAATTGAATGTTCCCAAAATTTAATGTTTTGAGAGCTTTACGTCGTCACCGATGAGGACCCTGAATAGAAATTTTCCAGCGTTACATCGGGCCCTGATAAGGCCTAACAAGGGCCTGATAAGGCCTTATCAGGGCCCGATGTAACTCTCGACAATTTCTACTCGGGACCTTGTCGGGGTCTTATCGCGCCCTAATGTGGAGTTCAAAAATTTCTATCCGGGATTGGACTGACCGAGACGAACGTACACTACTGCCTAGGTCCGGGCTGCATGTTCCTCGAACAGCAAAGCCACCGTCCCGTTGTGACCCAACGGACTCGACGATCGCGGAGGGAATCCCTCGTGTGACGCAAGGTACGTGAGATACGCGTTACGTGGAGAGCCCCGCGATGCTGCCTCGGATAAGGTTCCGCGTGTACAGCGCACCGAGAATTCGAGGACGGATGGGAAAAGATGAAAAAGAATTGTGAGGATGCCGCGGAGCGTCGTGGCGCGGTAAGAGATCTGTTTCCTGGCCGGAGAAGCAGAAACCCCGCAGAGTACGTTTAATCATTCATCGCGTCGCGGGGCCGCTTCCAACCACCCGCGAACCCGAGATGCGGGAGGACGAGGGGTAGACCCGCTCTTTCCTCTCCGAACTTTTAATCGAGCGTCTCTCGCGAGCCTCGCCGACCGGGAGCTATCCCAAATGTTAAGTAGAATTGCTTATGCAGCCGCTGCTATCGGGTGTGCGGATTCGCATTGCGGTTGTCGGGTTACCGTGATCGATAACTTCGGTGGAGTGCGACGGGGCCGAAATTTATCTGCGAAAAAGTCTCTATTATCCTGTCTCGCTTATACAGTAGAACCTCGATTATCCGAACCCTCCCCTATCCGAACTGCTAACCGAACAATTGCGCGAAATTCTCGTATTCTTACATCGTTGCGCGCCAATACATTGTTGAACGCTATAAACAACAAGCCAATTCTAGAACGCTCGAGCTCGCATAGACTAACACAGCGGTACCGTAAATGCACGCCAGTCGTATGCACAGTATTCATGACTTTCTCAGCCGAGCAAATACGCACGTATTTAAAATTTATTTTCGTTAATCTCATAACTGGTCTCGTAGTTTAGTGCGTTATGGATTCAGCGTCCAGTCCTTCGACCTCTAAGCGTAAGCATAATGTACT
>JAPYZC010007682.1:0-14004 GCA_030522665.1 Ichneumoninae sp. A BG-2022a
GCGACAACTAACCAAAAAGTTTACCAGGCATTTTTATAGCCAAAATTGCAAAAATGAATGATTTTAGGTATTTTTAAACAACGATTTCTTTGCTTTCCGGTGGCATCGCGGAAAAACCCAGGTGCCTATTGTGATCTACAGCAAGACATACACAAGACGATGGATATGACGGGATTAAAAAGCTAGATAAAGAGATATCACTAGGAATTCTGGAATGAAAATCGAAAGGGCAAAAAAAAGATTCAGGAGCGCATACTTCCATGTATTTTCTCGCGCCAAACGCAGATTCGACAAAGTGAAACGTGACGATGTTATATTTTTTTACGCACTGAACCTGAATCGGTCAGCCGTTTTTTTACATGACATTGATTCGAAAAATGCAACTATCTCACTTGCAGTCGTACGTCATGTCGTACGTGTTTCAACTCACCTTAAAGGCAATGGGAACCTGTCCCACCGCCCGACTTGGGCTCAGTCGATGCCGAAAACTGTACTCCATTATTATTGTTATTACTGGTATTACCGACGTAGTCACTTTCACATCGTCTTAATCGATCTAAAACTGCGACGTCAAAAACAATTTCCCAGCCGAACTTAGATATCCGAATACATTCGCGTTATAATCTGTCTTTAGCACGTTGAAAACTCGGAAGTATTTATTAAACAATTTTTTGCTGCAGCGTGTTGGAATTTATGCCGTCAGCTGAGGCCGAAGAGCAGGGTCAGAATTATGCGACAGTGAGACCGTAACGAGACTGCCAGCGGACGCGATAACACGCGAAATTGTTGACAGTCAGTCGATAGAAGGTGCGTGTCTGCGAGCTCTTGCTCGTAAAACCGTGTTTGTCCACACAATAGGGTAACAAGGGTCGAGCAATCAGTGAGTCCGGAACTTTTTGCTTCCGTGACCGCAGTGTCCTCCGCGCTTTATACCTCGTTCATTGACCATCATGCACTCTGCTGTACTAGACGATATATATATGTGTATATATATATATATATGATAGGGTGGCATAGCCCCGGAACGGTTATTCCCCGATGATTATATCCCAAAAAGAGTAACGCCCAAATCGCATATCTCCTGAAAACTTAAACCCCGAAACGTCACTTTATTAAAATATTGCGGCCCGTTGACTAACGTTCATTTTGCTCCAAACCCAATATTTTAGATTTTAATCCCAAAAATGCGATTTCACATTAGAGCACATGCTCTAATTTACTAGATGCTCTAGATTAATGCTTAATGCTTAATGCTTAATGCTTAATGCTTAATGATGATTAATGCTTAATGCTCTATGCCGTTTTCAGTGCAAAAAATCGAAGAAACAAATGTCCCACTACACTTGCGCACAAAAAGGCCAGCAGATTCATGTGCAACGCACAAAAATACGTCGCACCACGTCGCAGTTATTTTCATAAAATACCTCAAAAATGGAAAAATCGTTGTTCAATCGATCTTTTTTATTTCAAGAGGTTAAAAAAAAATTGTATTCCACGTAATTTTTCCCGCTGATCACAAATATAACAATTATTTTACTACTAACCCAATATTTTCCATTTCAATCCCAAAAATACGATTTTTCGTGCATAAAATCGAGACTTTCAATGTCTCACTGTACTTTAGACCCAAAAAGGCCAGCGGATTCGTATTCAGCGGGAAAACATACATCGAAATACGTGGCTGTTAATTAAAAAAGAAGACAAAAACATTTACTAAACTAAATATACATTTTTAAACAAACTCAAATGTTCTGTTATATTCTCGAGATTTCGGCATTTATAGCAGATTTCGGCAGACATTTTCGAAAAAATAAAAAATGGCATACAAAAAAAAAACAACTGAACATTTTTGGACGAAATTTTGGCAGAAACATTGACTATTAACCACACAAGCTGTGTGCCAAATTTCAGCCTGATCGGTGGAAGCGGCATTTATAAGCACATGGGAGTGGAATTTGAAAATCACTCCTATATGCCATATTTTCAAAATGATGGTATTCATAGCATATGGGAGTGTATTCCGAAAAACCCAAACCCCATGTGCCACACGGGAGTGGAATTCGAAAATCATAAATCACGCCGATATGCTGTATTTTCGATACTTCGGCATGCATAGCGTATGTTTGGTAAAATATCGGTGACGGGTTACATATCGTGTAATTTAATCTCGGTATCCACCAACTGACATCCCTAAGCTGAAGTGAGCACTTTTTGTTGTGAAATATTCTTGCACGGAGGATCTGAGAGCGCGACGTTTTTCGTCGGCCTCAATATCGTTGAATGCGGCCGTTGCGCCGCGCGGTGTCGCCGTTGAGCCAAGCCCGACGAGTCAACCTCGTGTGAACTTTTAACGCTGGACAAACCACCTATATACACGCTACATAACTCTATGTAGCACGGCTATCGTGAGTGTTCCGGTGCTTCGGCTTTTAAAGGGGATGTTTCGGCGGTCGGATGTTTGCCTCGGGCTGCCAGTTTCTGCCTCGTCCCTTCGTCATCGTGTTTCCTGTCGTGCAACCTGTCTCCGACTATGGGCGCACCCTCTCTCCGCGCCCGTTCGATTCCGTCCTCGCGTGAACTCGAGCTCCCCACTCCTCCGCGTCGACATTATATTCGAGCTATCGAGACCCAACCTGACGTTTTTGCGGCTTACCCGCCAGCTACCCCAGATCTTCTCATACCACGCCGTAAACCCGGTTTAAAGGGGAACTTCCGGTATGGCGTTAACGCCCGACGGTCTATCGCCGGTGTAACGCCTTGCCAAGTTTCGCCACGGACACCGATAAGACGAAAAGTTTTCCAGTGCCCCGTATACTCGGGTAAACGCGTAAATTCACTCTTAAAGCTTATAATTTTCTTCGTCCATAGCTTCCGTTCCGAATCCGAGCTCTCCGAGTTTGTAATCTCCCGGCCTAGCAACCGGCCCGCTGAGACGCGTGAAAGGTCGTTTTAAAGAGGATATTTCAGTATCGCGTGACAGCAGTGTTACAACAATGCAGCACGGTTCGTCTCCGTGGATTTCTATTGCATCGAATCGCATACACCGCACTTATCGAGTGCTTGAGGGAATAACAAAGATATATGCGCAGTTCTCGCTCGACGGGGAGGAAGATGATTGTGTTGTTTAAAACGTTTATTGCAACCTTCATTTTTTTTTACATTCTTTACTTCGACCGGTTTTTAACTTTCCATCATAAAAATTACCGAACTTCTGTAATTTATCACAACGTCCACGATGTGTGTTATTGGAACCGTAAAATCATTCGAGTTCTCGAATGCGAAAGCACAAGAAGGAATACAGAGTGGCGTGCGAGCTGAGTATGAGAGATTGGATAAATACGGGAGAGGGCTTTGAGCAAAACAAAATTCACGCGGTACGCATGCGAGGCGAGAGGAAGGTTCGCCTCGGAGGGCGTATACCCAAAGCCAGCAGCGTGTGTTGATGCGGCAAAGGCACCTTGAACGAGAGCCGGAGAGACGACTGCCGAGCGAAGAAAAATCTTTCTGCTTTCCACGACTGTACTGTAATCCCGCTCCTGAACCCTCGACGGGAGGGTAGCAACGGCGATCTCGCGCGCCCGCGTATTCGCACGTCCTCCAAGTTTATCGCGCGCTCGGGCAACGCCCAGATCCGAGGGAGAGAATGAAACGGATAAGAGGCGCGGGCGAGGGTCCCGACTATCCCCCATAAAATATATATCGCAATTCCGAAAATTCGGGCTCGCGGCTCCTGTGTCCGTCTCCGTTACCTCATATATTTTCTTTCACTCGGGTTTCCTAAGGTCGCAACAATCTTATCTCCCCCTTCTGGCGACGATAAGTTACCAAAGGTTATTATCTCTACGAGTTATTCTCAGCCCCTCCCGACAGTGGTACCTGCGATACGGTAACTCTAGTATAGCGGCGAGTCGTTCGATTCCAGTCCTCACCGACTTTATTTCTTTCTTTTATTTATTAAGAAAAATCCGTGTCGTGGAATGAACTGAAATAATTTCGACGGGTATTGTATTGGCCTGTTATTGGCCCGATTATTTTGAATCTTACTCAAGGGTGAGGCTCGAGACCGTTCACGAAGAACTTTTCACGAGGCTCGATAGAGGCTGATATAACTCGGACCAATTAAACTGGATATACTCGTACATAAAATTAGGGTTTGTCCGATTAGTGGGTATCATCGAATCCACTGTTCACTAAAGATCCTCGTCAAAGCCTATCTCCGTTGAATAAGAACGCGTCCAGTTCGCCAGCTGTGCGCATAAATTAGTACGCGGCCGTGTGCTGTGGTATCGATCTGTAGCCCAGCAGAGTGAGTCAAGTAGCAAGACTGTCAAGCTCGCTTTTTCACACTGCCATCGCTAACCGTGCAACCTCTTAATTATTTACTCGCAAAATAACTCCCGTTCTGTGAAACTTGGTTATGCGTCAGCAAACGATTCCGCGTACTGTGAAATTGAGGAAGTTCATCTCAATAAATCTAGAATAGTAACCCAGTAAATCGAGACGGAAAATTTAACGGCTGAGTAACAATTTTATTGGACATAATATTATATATATATGCAAAATATTTGTACGCTGTATTTGACACATACATTATATCCGCGTGGGGATGCGTGAAAACAATGACGGGATATTGTTCTATCGGCTTGAATGGCCCATATTACGGTTTGAGTTTGTTTAAAGGGGTCCATATATCCAACGTGACGGGAGGAGGGTGAGCAGGCTCGATTGCAGCGACGGCGACCGGGCGGGTTTACACGACTGCAGTCCACGCGGACATGACCCTTGAACACGATCGCTCGAACGGTATAGAGTTTCGAGCCAGAAGACGAGTCCGATGTAGTATTCGTCCGCTTGTCGTTGATTCAATTAATGAACGGGCGTTTGTCAATGTTCTCGTGACAGGTACCCTGCGAACATGTTACTGTTCAAAAATACATAACGTTACTAAACACGTAAATATACACAGCAGTTACACGGTGAGATACATGTTTGCGGTAGAAGAAAAAAATATTATAATGGTGCTGGAACGACAATTGCATTGTCGCTTCACCTTTCAAACTGTTGCTCCACCCTCTCGTCGATAATTAGTCTGACAAAGTCTGTATGAGACACTCGACGCCGATCACGCTTCATTCTTTACTAACGTATCTCCATAAGAAGCCCGAGAGTTTCGATAAGACTCGTTCGAGGTCGAGGATCGGTTCGTTCGTGCGACGTTGCATGTAGACTTTTAACATCGAATATCACCTGGGCGGTCGATAAAAAGGATGTTTTTTTTTTTTTGCCGACCCATACATGGAAAACTGCATGACAATGGTAGTTCAATGGGCATACACCCCGTGAAATGAATGGTTCGCAAACGAAAGAGCGAGTTAGGACCGATTCTAGAAGAGCCGAGAGATGTGACCGAGCGACCGAGCGAGGCAAGGTCAGGCGGTGGCCTCCAACTTCCGGTGTTGCTGCCGTACGAACGAACACGCACGTAGCCGCACACACGCGCGTGGGAGTGACGAGCGCGTGCAGAAGGGGGCAGCCACGATAGCCGTTATACCGTCGCGTCCCTCCGACCTCTCGACACATGGCAACAGTAACGCCAGACACCACGAGGCCTCTTTCCGAGTGTCGGAAATGCGACGACATCGAGATGGCGTCCGATACTTCGCCTCAGATTGTATACCAAGAATTTGAGGCCACCAGCATTTTACACGCCCTTCTCCAAGGTTCGAGAGATTTCCACTGTACTAAAGGTGTTGGCGTACCGACCATACGCGTGCGCGTAACTCGCGAGGGTTAAGCCGAGATGGGAAACCGCGTGTGGGCGAAGAACCGCGCGGAGAGAATGTCCTACACTCTCGCGCGTCGAGCCAGCAACGCCACCGAGTATAAACACGCTTGTGCGATAGCTGTAGAAATATTCATATTATCATGGGTACGACCTCTACAAGTCTATTTACGTTTACCTGGGGAGCTGATCCTGCTTACATAGCCATTTTGCACTTTGTTCGCCGAGAAAATTTCATGACGCAATTGAATAAGCTTCGGCAAGGTTTATACGTGCATTACGTCACTGCAATTTATTAAATTCTGTTGAACGACGATTAATATCCGGTTTGAGATATTAATGTTCAATCTCGTGTCTTCGCCGTGCGAAAATTAATAATTATCGATAGCTTTCGATGACTTTTCAATATTCTCCTAAATTTGTTTTACTCAGCTGTTACGTAACTTCTTTTAGTTTTTAATCTCATATATCTACCGTCCAATAGGATCCCTCCGGATATGAAGATGCTGTGAATTGGGTGAAAGTTCTCCGTTCACTTTGCGAAAGAAAGCACGCTTGTGTGCGTGCGTGGGCGTGTATATATTTCCGTGGGCGAGCGTGGAGGGCTCCAAGCGAGCACGCTCCAAGCCAGTTGAATGCCGGCACCTTCTTTAATATCTATTTTCGTCATCGAACGGAAAGAGATAAAGACAGTGTGGGATACAGAGTCCACGTGAGGTACGCACGAATCTGGGACTCGTTCGCACTTTGCCCTCTTGCTGTAAAGTCCGTGACGCAATCGCCCCCCAAAGAATTTCCGATATGCCTTTTCGCAGTTATGCAACGCGACCCACAAATACAGCGGTATCTGGACAATCCTCCGCCGAAGAGACACCGAGTCGTGTATCATCGATTCTCCGTGACACATTCGATAATATTGGTGTAACTGGGGCATCAAGTCACATGGACGATATAACTGTGAATATTGCGAATACGAGAAACGGAAACAGGCCGAGCGGAGGCACACACTGTTGCTTTCATTATTAAACTGTATGTGAATATTCCTGCTCGGCGGAAAGAGTTCTACCGAGTTTTCAATGTACGTCAGCCTTTGGCTCGCTACAGCCGTGCACGTTTCATCATCAGCTGAGACGCGGACTCGGTGCCCGTAGAAAAATTGACAAACGGTCGACGAACGGGGAAGAAAACTTTTGGAAATTGACGTTTTCGTCCGTGCGATGCTATGACACATTGACTTTATTTTCTTTAAAAAAAAAAAGGCTCGCGCATCGTTACGTTCGAGGAACGTGTGCTGGCCTGGAAATCGTCGTGCACGAGTTGCCACTCGCTTTCTCGATGCAATTGCGGCCCTGAGTGGCGGCGCTCGGGAATCATCGAGGGAAGGGAGAGAGCCGCGAGCGGAGCGGTGAGGTTGCGGGAGGGAGATTTGAGGCAGGTCGAGATCCATGATGGCCGGCGGTTGCCACGGAGACGGTCGACTCCCACCCACGCAAGCGTATCGAGGCGTGGCTTGGGGCGCGCGGCCATCATGGATGTTTCAACCCCGATCAGTACCGCCGCGTAACGAGCGATTCGCGCACTGAAAATCCGTCCCGTCTCCGTTCCTGCCAGGATTTGAAATTTATTCTCTGTCAATGATACCAATACCAAATTCGACTCGATGTATCCTGTAGTTTGAACCGATGGTAGAAAATAACGACAGTTATAATTATTGATACACGGTGGAAAAGGTTTGTGGATTTAACATACATTTATTATTGACAAAAGTCCACAAGCTTTTTCTCGTCAATTCTTCAATTATATTTCGTGTCAATGAATGTACACGAATTATTGAGAGTCAACCGACGAGCCGATAGTCGGAAATAAACTCGAATTCCACCGGTGACACCGACGGTCGAGGATTAACGGCTCAACGAGAAAAATAGAGCGACGATAGGAGAGTTGCGGAGTCGGGCGAGGATCGCGCTGCACGGCACGAGTAGCGTGCTGGCAGCTCTCGCCCTCGCAGAGTTATCCTCCATCTCGCTCGGAACCTCTCGAGCGTCGTCGACGCCTGACAACGACGAGCCGGTAGCTATTCGCGTACGCTCGGTTTGCCACTGCGGGTCGTTGCTCCCCATTGCTTCCGCGCGCCCGATCCGTAGCCGATGTAGGCTAGAACCGTACACAACCGATGTGACAATTATTTTCTCGATACCCGTCCCGCGCCGTTCTTAATGAAATTAGCTGTGTCCAGATCCTCCATGTTGAAGAAAATATTGTAACGAATATCGTAGCTGACTATTCGTTAAGACACACGGTATTAGTTAGGTTTGACATTAGACGAACGAACGGACGATCGATACGAGATCATGCTCGGGATATTTCGATGCGATTGTACTAATAATATCCGCCCCCAAACTAAATACGCGCGTTATTCATTCGCCCGGTCGTTACAATATATACTTTTCCCGCTGATGTTGTTTCTCAGTGGACTGCGATACGAGCGTCAAGCGGATCGCAGTCCTGCTCGAGTTATCTCGATAGTCGTCCGCGTGATTTTTTCTATATTTCCTTTCATTTATAAAGTTATTCAACCGTGTCGAACTTCTCGACTGATTTAGCACTGGGTTTTATACAAATTTTATTTACTTTCTTCTGCGAACGAGCGACGGTTTACTATCCAATGTAAATCGTATCAGCTACTGCAAGAAGTACGCCGTCCGATTGACGAACACCCGAAATATGTAACGTCACGGTCGGAACATACATTCGATGAACTTTCTCTATATTCAATATTCTTTGGGTATAAATTTTATCGTACGTATACTGAGATGATCGAAAGTGGCCACTCGGCTTTATCTTCCCACGCTTTATTTGGAACAATAGCTCGTGCCTGCTTCGCCTTAAGCACGCAAGCTTACGAGGCTGCGTGTTTATAAATCTAATAAATAATAAAGTACAGTCTCGATCGTGCTCGTAATCGAGGGCTCGTCGGCTCCCTCATGAATAATGTATTACGATCACAATGATGGGTCTTATGGTGCTTGCATTCATAAACGTCTCGATGTAAACACTCGTTCGCACCAACGTAGACGTCGCCCGCTCGCTTCCGAACATAAAAAAAAAATAATATTAAGAAAATAAAACTTACAATTTGACCTGCATTTTTTATACAACGGGTTCCACTGCAAATTTCCTTTTACATCTAATTTTTTGTAAATACTGACAGATATAAAGAAAACATGTTTTTTCGCCGGAAGTCGATGAAGCCCGTTGAGCGTGACAAATGCGTAATCCCCATCAAGTCAATTGGAGTGAGACAAAAAAGAATGCTCGATTCCTTCAGCGAAATGAAAATATAACGATACAGGAAGGAGAGTCTGGCGGGAAATGGTGCACATAAACGCAGTACAATTGTATTGGCGGAAGCTCGACGCAGCACCGCGGGCAGCGTTTAGTGCGGAGAGGCACCGAGGCGAGAGAACGCGAGGCGCGCGCGTGACTTGGCACACATCCGCGTGTGAACTTCCGAACGCAAAATGAATAATTTATGAGAACCCGAGTGCGTTCCTCATCCGCGCCTGCAGGAGGGAGAACGGACACAGACGCGTGATTATATTATTTCGGGCTAGGTCGTGGCAATGGTTTGGGTTTATTGGATTTAAATTTATTTACCGAATGCAATTTCCCCGATACACGCGCACGCGTATTGATTGATAAATGTGCGCTGGCGAATACTATTTCGGTCGCGCGGCTCGGGAGTAAATTTCCCGTACCTCATTGGTAGATAGATAGATTAGTTTATTGTGTCCCGGGATAAATCCCCTAAGGACCAAGCATTACAAATATGCAGTACATAAAGTTGAGCGAAGAGAGTACAGAAAGCGTAGCATAGAATAGAACAGAATAGTTTACGATTTAATTAGGTGCACATATTAGAATAATAGGAATAACAATAAAGCGTAAAGAAAAGAAAAAGCACTGAAGGAAGAAGGTCGTTTGCCTATTTACAAAATTATAATCATCTACCTCATTCCTCCACAGCATCCCGCTCAAGGGATTCGAGATGCTGTAGGAGACGCACCTTAAATGACTCAATCGAGGAGGCCCCGGTGACAGATATTGGTAACCTATTCCACAGATATAGTCCAGTGACTATAAACGATTTTCGGTATTTACTGGTTCGCACTGCCGCTATAAAAAAGTACAGTTGAATCAACTAAGATTCGGGCAGGGACGTTCAAATAAATATTTCATTGGTCCAACAAAATATTTGAATGACCCAAAAATATTTTGGTGAAATCATCCGACAAATTGTTGAACTAACTAATTTTTTAGCTGTATCAACAAAATTTTTTATTGAACGTCCCTGCCCGAATCTTGGTTGATTGAACCGTATTTTTTTTATCAGTGCGCTGCTCGAAGCGAGTCTGTACGCCCCCCACCCTACGCGGATTCACTCTGTCTCGATAGACGATAGATAGTTGGCAACGATATTTAAAAAAATGTTTTACTCAATTGTAATTGATCATTAATTTTATAATATTTTGGTGTGTTGCAGGTGCTCGTAGAATACGACGACGTAGAGTGGCAGAGACGGGAGTGGTTATCTCCGCACAGGGATGCTGTTTTCTCATTTTTCCTCGTGGAGAAGGGCCTCTGCTGGTCCGAGAGAGTCGATCCGCGTTACAACAGTCTCATCGCCATCGAGCACTACAACAACGCCAACAACAATCACAATCATCACAGACTCAACGGGAAAACGCTCAGGGGTGCCGCAACCAATGCCAACACGGTCGCTTGGCCAGCAATTGTGAGTACAATATCCCGAACTCCCCCTTAAGGAGGGAATCTCGCTGCGCGCTGACTTCGCATAAGTTCGACAACAATAAGAGAAAATTACAAGTACTTCTTGATGGTGTAAAAATCTGAAAAAAAAAACTTTTTTTTAATGAAAATGATTCGTTTATTTTTCTGAATACGTATGCATTTTTTCAGATTTTTAAGTAATCGTTGATTTTTTATTTTTTTTTATAGGTAAAAAATAATAAAATAATAAAAAAGATTAATGCGCGAATAATCGGGCGTCGGTGGGTCAAAAGAACTTGAGGATAAATCGAGAGAAGTGCACGCGGAGTGAGAGTACTATTAGCCGAAGCTGCTGCTAAAACGCCATTTGGCTTAAGCTATGTATGCTCTTGTCCTATCCTCTGCCCCGCCCCCCCTTCGCTCTCTTTCCCTCTCGCTCTCCCTCTCTCTCTTTCCCTCTCTCTTTGTCCCTCGCTCGTATACATCGGCACGATTCCCGTTACCGTTACATCCACTTTGTAATCCCGGCCGTTGGCATAAGCGCCAACGACTGTCCGCGCACACGAGCACTCGGTTGGAGCTTAACTTCTCGACGCTATGTACTCTGGATTATAGGTTCTCATGCCTCTATTTGTTACATCGTATGGCATACATTGTGCGAGAATAATTGCACGGGTAAAGTACCCTGACACGCGGTTTCCTCTCAAAATTCCAGAGGTACGAACGGTACAAAAAGGTTTTTACGATCGGCAACGATAAACGAGATTCATCGAAAAACAAAAAAAAAAAAATTGAACTTAACGTTTCGCGCTAATTAAATTCAGTTCAGTTAATTTCACTAAATTATATTCTCGTAGCAGAACGATATGTCGAGGCGAGTATTGCAAAAAAATATTTGATTACCTTCGGTTAACTTTTTTTTCAATCAGTTTATATTCTCGTCACGATTGTTATTCCACCCGTACAGCTTGCGTAGCGCGGTTGTTATAATGTTCGAGATTGCATCGTGTGTTTCGTAGCAACGGAAAAAGAAAAAGCAAAAAAAAAAAACAACAATTTTAATTAGCGGAGGCGCTTTCTCGCTGGCAGCTTTGTTAATGAAACTCGTATCTTCCGTGCGGACTGACGACCGAGTATGCGCTGACGGGAGAATATCGTGTGTGTATTGTCGGAAGAATCGCCTCGAGTATTCGTGCACAGTGTGTGCCTATCGATCGTAGATCTCGTGGGTCACGGGGAATGGGGGTCTGCGCTACCACGGCGGTAGTGAGGCAGGCAAACTCTGTTTTTTTTTTTTTTTTTTTTTTTTTTTTTTTTTTTTTTTTTTTAATCTCTTTTTCTGCGTGTATACCTCGGATAACCGGTTATCTTACCACCATGCCACGATTAATTACCAGTCTAGTTGGCGAGCGTGCGAGCGCGCGCGAGTCGTCTGGCTGGTTGGCTGACTCGTTACGAGCTACGAGGCATCAAACGCGATGCGCGATGCGGGCTCGTAACAGGAAACGCCGCGGTTTGAATTCGAAGCAGCGACTATCTGCCGGTACACCGTAGCCTCGTTCGCAACGAGTGTGCCAATCGCCGGCATGGCAACATGTAAATTATATTTTTCGTAGGATTCCAGATGTAATTGAAAAACATGAATTTAAATACAATTTTTTTTTGTTTCCCTTTTTCAGTCTTACTACCCGATGGTCGCGCGTGCCGAGCTGCACGAGGACGCGATGCCCGTCGAGTTCATGCAGGATCGGAAACTCGAGTTCGTCGACTACGCGAAACTGAAGCCTTTTGCCGTAAGTTCTTCGAGCGATGTTAAATATTCGATGTTACAATGTTACGTACGCGACTAAAATTATCAATTCTGCAAGCGATTACTACACCCAGAAAAAAAAATTATTTGACGACCTCTGTTTATTAAGATTAAGTAAAATATTTATTTGATTTAAATAAATATTTATTTCATTTAAGTAACTATTTACTTAATAAAAATAAATATTTATTTAAATCAAATAAATATTTATTTCATTTAAGTAACTATTTACTTAATAAAAAAAAATATTTATTTAAATCAAATAAATATTTTACTTAATCTTAATAAACGGTAGCCGTCAAATAATTTTTTTTTCTGGGTGTATCGATGGAAAAGCGAGCGATCCTGCGTTCGATAAACTTTACCAAAACCGTATACAATTGATCAGCGAGCGTCTTTCGCAACAAAGGTCAAGGTAAAAAGTAGAAAAAAAAGAAGTTGGAAAATCGTGTCTATTCACGTGTCATGTTTGTACAGTATGCCGAAAGGGAACGCGTCCTTCGCTCAACTCCCTCGCCCGTTGAGGGGGCTTTCTCGCGTGTCCAAACTTTCGTGTTCTCTCTTTGGGCTCCTCCGCCTCAACCTCCCGAATTCTTTCCAAGTAATTAAACTGCCGGAACTTTTGCCGTTAAAACTTTATACGGACGAGCGAATAGGTGGTCACGAACACCGTCAAACACACCCGTTCGAGACGCCGAGCCAACTCTTTGCGCGTTTTATGTGCCCCGTGGAAACTTTTCGAGAGAGGAGTGGGGGATCGTCTCGCCCGGGCGGAGAACGATGGAATCCGCGTGCAGCGGCGTCAAGCGACATTCCACGAAAGACATTGGCATTCGATATTTCCAATCGCGAGAACCAGTTCAACGTAGAAAAACAAACAAAAAAATTATCTTTCATGATGAACATTTAATGGTCGGTAAAGCAATTTGAGAAGTAATTCAGACCCGGTGATTGGCGTTCGGTTTGAAAAAACTACTCCCGTATCATCCGGAAACGCCCTATATGCAGACGCATCCTCTTCCTTATTTTTTCTGGCACGGAGAGTCAGATGCGTGTGCGCCCTGTCCGCTCTTTCGGCCGACGACACCGATCGGTCGTTCGAACGAGCCGGCACCGGTACACCGTATCTTCCTCGCGGTCGCCCTCGACTCATTCGCCCCTTTGCTTACCTCCCGCTGGAAATTCGCCAGGAACGAACGCGAAACACAGAGGCGCCAACATATCCCCCCTCGTTTAATCTATAACGGTCCTTGGCAGGGCCCTGTTTCGCTCACGTGCGTGCATGCACCGAGAAGCTTTATCCGCGGTATATTCCTCGTACGAACAGAAATTTTGCATTTATTTATCTCAATTCATAACCCGCTAATTAAAGATTTAACGTATTAAACCTATCAAAGATCGCTTATCGAAGCTTCGCTTTACAGTTGTGATGTTAAGGAGGGAGTCTCGCTGCGCGCTGACTTCGCATAAGTTTGACAACAATAAGAGAAAATTGTAAGTACTTCTTGATGGGGTTAATATTTGAAAAAAATCATGTATACTAAAGGTACTGAGAAGATTAATTTTGCATAATAATAATTGCAAAATGTTATTAACAAATTCATCAATAAATTAATTGGTT
>JAPYZC010007683.1:0-13658 GCA_030522665.1 Ichneumoninae sp. A BG-2022a
ATCATTATTATGGACGAACAATCTTATCAGCATCTTTCATATGCTTGATTTTTTTCAGATTTTTATCCGATCGAGAAGTGTTTGTAATTCTCTTTTATTGTTCTCAAACTTAGGCGACGTCAGGCATTGCGTTAGTACTACCTTAAGGTAGCGCAAATATTAAATCTTTAAAAAATAATCATTTTAACACACACTAGAGAATAATTTATTCACGGACAGATCATCAAGTGGATCGGATGGCTCTTGGCTACCGCAGCTTTCTGCTTCTGCATCTTTAGCTTCAGAAAGTTTCAAGACATTAACTATGAGTACGAGCCAGTTTGGGAGACTTTTTACGCCGCTTTTTCGAGATCTCTGTGGTCATTTGGCGTGGCATGGGTTATTTACGCGACCGTGCGTGGTTTTGGAGGTAATTCATTTTATTCGTGAACAGTAACATTTTACATTTCTATACATTTCTATCAAGTGCATTGATTTATTTTGTCAAATCATATGAATTCTGTGATTTTTAATAATTTTTTTTTTCCCCAGGTCCGGTGACAACGATACTATCGTTATCAATATTTAATCCATTCAGTCGAATATCTTACTGCGTGTACTTGGTACATTATATGATTCTATTGATGAAAGTCGGTTCTCAGCGTGAACCTCGTTACTTTACTGATTTTAGTACGGTAAGCACCCAATAAATTGTCAAGAGACGCGACAGCATGTTTTTTTTTTTTTTTTTTTTTTTTTTTTTTATTTTTTTTTTTAAATTTTTTTTTTTTGTTTTTCACTTTATAATTTTTTAAAATACGCATCAGCTTTTTTTTTTTTTTTTTTTTTTTTTTTTTAACGGAACGCTACTAAAAAAATTTTCTATCGATGATACTTGAAAACGGAGCATCGGATTAGAATTTTCACAACACTTATCCTTACAGTCATAACTGTTCGGCATATGCCAATATACGAGCACCGCAAAAAAATTAATTATTATTTTATGAAAAAAATTATCATATTGAAGATATTAAGAACATCTCAGTTATTTATTATTTTTTATTATTCTTTTTTTAGTTCAATTTGTTTCTGAGTGACTTCATACTGTCTGTTGTCCTCGGATTTCTATGCAGCCTGTTGTTCGAGTCGCCGATGTTGATATTGGAAAAAATCATTACGAAACCGCGCCGAGGCAGGAAGGATGAATTGAGAAAAGAACTGAAGGATGAAAAAGTGGAGAACGGCATTGACAATCCAGCCGTGGATTTGCATTAATCGTCTGTGTCAATGCCATGGTGTTTAGCTAAATAAAAACAATAATAACGACGTAAACGACGAATTAAAAAATGTCTGCGCTTTTTAAATAAATCTATCGAATGTGACGATATGAAAAAGAATTAATAATGTTTTTATGAAATTATGCTATAATTAATTTTGTTGAGAACAATTATATCTGCAACAGCAATAAGGCAATATTTACATATATCTCTATCTGCTTATCTGTCGGTAGATCACACACGTGGATTTCCCCATTTAATGGACCCAATTTATCTCTATTAACATCCGGTCGCTTCGATGATCGAGATCGGAAAGCTTTTAAGATAAAAAGAAGCAATTCTATCGTTATCACGACCAGACACAAAATGTTCTTATCCCTATCAGACAGTGAATTCATACTTTTGCCCATTTGTTTCTTTTTTTCCTTTAATAATCGGAGCGATCGGTTGACGATGAGTGAAGACTAAAATCAATCTTGAATGAATCGAAAACATACGCGATATATTTTCCCCTTTTATTTTTCCCCTGTTTCATTTATGTCTTATCTCGTAGATGTTTGAAGTCTCTATATATTTTTTTCTATACAAAATGACGATTGATCATTGGGAAAATACCAGTCGCAGTGACGATACGCTCACGGTTGGGCGATTAAATGTCAACATGCGACCAGCTTTGTTCATTTCATTGACGTTTCTCTTCGTGGCAAGGGTTTCCATTGCGGAGACTTCACCGAATTTCGCGAGATACCAATATGACGATCGGATAAATGAAGAATTGTTTAAAGCACTTTTGCCGGTGAATGTCCTGAAAGAAATCGTTGGTCAAAACATTGGTAATTCGACTGTTGTGAATAATGGTCCGAACAACAAGTGTTTGGAACAAGTGACATTTTTTGCCAAAGAGTTGGCGAGCGGCGCGACATGGGCACTAAAAAGTACGGTAATATTTATTTCTTGTTTTTTGAATAAATACCAGAATGAAAAATATTTTTTTACTTTCATTAAATGAAATTATCCAATGGCGAGACAATGAGATTTTTTAAACTAAATTTCAGTCCCAAAACTTTACTTCTGTTTCGAGAACGTAGCATGTTCGCAACGCTGGTAACCTAGAGTTTTATTGAATTTATGAAAAAAATGATTAGCTATCAAAGTTAAAAGCGATTATACAAAATAAAAAAAATAAAAAATATTTCAGTGTTGGACGCCTCGTCGAAATTACCATCGGGTATCTTGATGGGGAATCTTGTCGATTTGGGTATGTACGACGAGTGTGTGGCTATCAGGGTCGAAGAGGCTGGCGCGGAAATTCGTGGTCGTCATTGCATGTACAGCGTGTCTGTGAATATCAAAGAGATACAATTTTCGCAAACTCTGTCCGTTTGTCTGCCGGCAACTTGCGACGCGGAAGACATTAAAGCTGTCTTGAACGAGGCTGTAAATATAATCGAAGAAAGTAAAATTGACATATCCATTACTGAGGCTACTTGTTCGAGTGTCGAGTCACCCAAATGGACCGCAGGAGGTATAACAACGCTGTTAGTATAATTCATTTTTTTTTATTACTAAAAATTGTAGAATCGTTGCTTAAAATTTGTATGATTATTCAAATGTTTATTTAATATTTTTATTCAAAACTGTCTCTTGAGGCAACAAAAGAAATGTGTTCATTTCGTTATGTTTGTTTTAACTTGGATTAATATTACTCATAAAAAATGATGTTTTTTGCAAACACATTTAACTTTTTTTCGTTCCTCTACAAAAATTGTTTTCTATACTAAATGTACGATTAATTTGTTTTTCTGTATTTTCAGCGTCGGATTCAGTCTGCTGTTACTGTTTCTCTTTATTTGCACAATCACCGACATTTTTTTAAGGCATTCCAAATTTTGTATTTCAACGAACCGTGGACTTGTGGTGCTTTCCAAATTTTCCCTTTATTCTAACGCTGTTCGAATATTCAGTACGAAAACTACATCTCAAACACTGCCCGCCATTCAAGGACTTCGATTCTTCAGCATGTGCTGGGTCATACTCGGACACGAGTATTTCATGTCTCTTTCCTCACGTCCCATTAATTCTGCCGACTTACGCGAGGTTCGTTTTGTTTTTTCTTCATTACAATATATTATATTACAATCCATTTAATTACATTACATAATCCCTGATGTATGGTAATATGGCCGCTCAATTAACGAAATATTATTTAAGCAATTTTTTTCTAAATTGCATTTTTTCCATAATGTTTAATGCGCCAATTTTTATTAATGAATAAAACATTATTTCAGTGGGCTTTATCGTGGAATTCCGTGTATATAATGATCGCTCCGTTTGCCGTAGATACATTCTTCACGATAAGTGGATTTCTCATGTCGTATCTTTTTCTGAAGGAAATGTCTAATGGTCGAAGCTTTAATTTATTCGAATACTACATTCATCGTTATCTAAGGTGTTATATGCGTCGATCACGCAAACTTAATGTATGAATGGTGAATGATATGTCTTTTCGCTTAATTATATTAATCATTAACTGTATATTCGTTTTTTCACACACTAAGACTGACGCCAGCATACGCTGCAGTGCTACTCATGATGATATTTATTTTTCCACGAATGGGATCCGGCCCTATCTGGCAAAAAAATATTGGCCTAATGGAAGATAACTGCAGAAACAATTGGTGGCCTATGTTGTTATACGTTCACAATTATGTCAATAAGAAATATTTCGTAAGTTCTCATAGATGTTGAAGAAAATTATTATTATTTTTATTGTTATTATTAAATATACATGAGATCCATGTTTTTCGATTAATCTGTTCATTTTCAATATATACCTAGAATTGTCTCGGTCACTCGTGGTACTTGGCAGTAGAGATGCAATTTTTTTGGATATCACCTCTGATTCTGTATCCTATGTCGAGAAAACCGAAGATCGGTCTCATTATCTTGGCGATCTTATTCGCTGCGTCGGTTATAGTACCTGGTAAAATTTCCTACGACGACAAATTGGCGACTGGCTTATTTATAAACAATAAGTAAGTCTTATTTTTTATAAAAAAAATTGTTAATCGTCTATAACCGGATGGTCAACCTCGGTAAGGTTGATGTATATCTGAAGCATTTCGTAAGTTTACGAATTTTGAAAAATCTTTTTGTTTTTAGAGAGGTCAAATCCATGACGCTCGATTTTTACACGGCAACGCACAACAGAGCTTCTGCCTGGCTCGTCGGTGTATTTTTTGGCTACATACTCTTCATGAAAATTGAACGCCCAAGAATAGTACGTCGATTGTAATTGATTTACGATTTTGTGAGTAATAATGTATAATAACGTGTTTATTAACGTATAGATTATGAGATTGATTGGCTGGCTCTTAGCTACGGCATCGTTTCTCTTCTGCGTGTTCACCGCCAGGAATTATCAACTGGATGGTTACCAATATCATGCAGTTTGGGAAACTTTTTATACCGCTGTGTCGAGACCCGCATGGTCGGCTGCTGTGGCCTGGATTCTTTACGCCTGTGTACGCGGATTCGGAGGTATGAGATTTTTTTACATTTGTATTCGGTAGTGTTATTTGTATGTCGTAATATTTCCGGCATTCTTGAAAATAGTGGGTTGCAGTTTTCTTCGTTATCGACTGCGATAACTCATCTTTTGCCTCGAAAAAAATTGAAACTAAACTGTTTTTTATATTTTTATCTTAGGGCCAGTGACACAGCTTCTATCACTCGGCATTTTCCATCCATTCAGCCGAATATCTTACTGCACGTATCTGGTACATTTCGTAATACAGAGAATGAGAATCAGTGCTATACGCGTGCCACGTTATTTCAGTGATTTTATCGTCGTTAGTATCCGTCAATCAATCACTTACAATCAGCACTGCGATTTGTATGTTTTCAAAATTTTAATTTATTAAAACTTTTTTTTATTTCTTTTTTTTCAGTTGAATAATTTTTTTAGTGATTTCGTACTAGCCATCACCGTCGCATTCGCCTTCAGTCTCGTCTTCGAATCGCCGATTTTAATATTGGAAAAGTTGGTTATGAAACGCGGCAGAACCACGACCACCGATGCATCGACGAAAGAAGACAAGGATAATAAAGAAGTCGAAAACGGTATTGACAACCCGGGTTTAACGCAGGATGATGGGCACACCGCTCGGACGACACGTTTATAGAACAAAATATGTACATTCAGAATATAAAAAGATAAAAAAGAAACATAAAAATGTCAGCAATTTAAAAAAAAGATTTTCCGACACCGGGAATCGAACCCGGGCCTCCTGGGTGAGAGCCAGGTATCCTAGCCACTAGACAATGCCGGATGAGATATTATCGTTGAATCTCCCAACTCTCTTACATTGTATCCGAAATTCTTATTTTGGAATGATCGACTTGAAAAAAAAAATCAAAAAGATTTTCCGACACCGGGAATCGAACCCGGGCCTCCTGGGTGAGAGCCAGGTATCCTAGCCACTAGACAATGCCGGAGAAGATATGGGAGGATGTATCGAAAGTGAATTTATTCTTAAAATTCCGACATAGTTGACAAGTATATTAATAACAAAAAACTTTGTTCAAAACATTTGAATTATTGATTCGACATAACAGTTTCAAATATTTTTATTAGCTCACCATGTAATGCTGAGTTTTCTTTAGCTCTTTTTTGCTTTCAGTTCATATTCAATTTTTTAAATTTAAAACAGGAAACGCATTTAGTAACTTAGATGGTCAGTAAATTATTAAACCAGTGGCTATTTGTTATTAATAAAAATTATTTTGTCGAGTAAAAGGTAATATTTAGAACCCGTGAATAAAATCATTTCCCGTTTACATCTATGTGATTTTTAACAATTTTTGGTTCTTTAAAGATAACAAATAAAATCATCGCATATTACGAGTAAACAAGGAGGGACGACGCATGGCGCGGCAGAATAAAGTGGAGGGGGTAGTCGAGTCGATGCGTCTAGAACGGAACGACCGACCGCCAGGCTCAGCCAGAAACTGAAATTTTAATTAAGACACAATTTATCTTTAAAATAATAAACTTGATCCAATTTTTATGCGATTATTTAAATCCGTAGAATGTAATGAACGAATGAATGGATGGTCTAACGAAATTGAACTTCTAAAATGGCTGCATCAGCCGGCTTTTTTGCATTGCTCGATCTAAACATTTATTCGAGCAATAGTTAAAATGTTGTTGACTTACGAAAGGAATTGTTTTTATGAAGTTACAAAATAAAGATTTTGGACCTAAAATAAGAGGGCTGGAAGTTTGTATATTTACATATCATCCGGCATTGTCTAGTGGCTAGGATACCTGGCTCTCACCCAGGAGGCCCGGGTTCGATTCCCGGTGTCGGAAAATCTTTTTTTTCCCTCAAGTGCTCTCACCCAGGAGGCCCGGGTTCGATTCCCGGTGTCGGAAAATCTTTTTTTTCCCTCAAGTTAATGATAAACACATAAGAATTTCGGACGAAATTTAAAACAGTTGGAAGATTCTCTACTCATACATCACCCGGCATTCTTTTGACACGGAGTTTTTTTTGCTTAATTTTTTCCGCACTCGCACTGTCCACCTCATCCTTACAAGCCTGTAATCTTCTCAAATAATTGCTGTTAATGTAATATATTGCGATACGCGATTGGTGACTGCACTAAAAACTCTCAGGTTCATACGTTTGCAAATGTATATAACGTACTCAATTGAATAAATATCACTAAAATCAACATCCGGCATTGTCTAGTGGCTAGGATACCTGGCTCTCACCCAGGAGGCCCGGGTTCGATTCCCGGTGTCGGAAAATCTTTTTTTTCTGATTAATCGAGTTTTTTAAAATTTTAAACAATAATAATTTGAGTCTGAATTTTTGTTTTTAGTTTTATCTTGTTATTATCTATATACATATATATGGTTTTTCCGTAAACTGTCGACCCGCTGGCGTGCGTACCAATTCCGCGTTAAATCAGGGTTGTGAGTGCCGTTTCCGACTTCTTTATTACCCTTCTTTCGTTAATGCATCGGCGATTTTTTCCGGCTGAGCCAATAATCTTCGGAGGTCTTCCTCAGTC
Source organism: Ichneumoninae sp. A BG-2022a (assembly GCA_030522665.1). NCBI lineage: Eukaryota > Metazoa > Arthropoda > Insecta > Hymenoptera > Ichneumonidae > Ichneumoninae sp. A BG-2022a. Next base: position 7,338 of record JAPYZC010007683.1, read on the forward strand.
TTAACGTCGTCGCCAAACAGATGATTGTTATAATGTAAGAAGAGACGTTGTTAGGTCTGGAAAGCGTAATTTCATGAAATCTTCACACTAAATCCCTAAAATGAATACGCCATTTGAAGAGAGAATGTCTAAGGTCGCATTTGTCCAAATTTCAAAATATCCACCGGACAGTTTTTGAAATGAGACCAGCAGAAGGTAAGATTTCGTTGAAGTAAGTAGTGCCCTCCCGGTGCGTGATTACTCTCAATCTCTGCACGTCCCGCACCGCAAGATCTATCCCTTCCAAGTCGCCACCAAAGTCGCAGAGTACCTTAATTCACAGCAACCGGCGAGTTTGGACGCTGACGACTTACGCAATCATCGCCAGTCGCGTGGCTTCTGTTGCGTCGGCGCATTACGCGCCAGAAGTCATTGCCGACGATGAAGAGGTCTGTGACGAAGCCGGGAGGCCAGCGGCAGTAGGCAGCAGCGACCAGCTTGGGAGCTTCCACAAAATGAGCAGCACCAGCAGCAGGAGAGGTTCGTTAAAATGTTGATGCTAAATAAAACTTCTAGCTGGTTGGGACGATGCCACATGCTCTAATTCTGTGGAGGGGCAGCCCAGTGGCGTTTGCGGCCAGGGCGTCGTGAGAGTGCGTAGGCTTTTTCGTGCGAGGCCATTTCTCGGCACTTTAGGATAGTCTGGTTCTTCGAGGTGGTGTCAGGAGACCCGAACGGAGAGTCGAGTTGGGTGAGCTAGGAGCGTGTTTGGGTCAGGGGAAGGGAAAAGACGTCGGAAACGGATAGAAACACGGCACAAAGGTCAAGACACCCGCTCTCGACCTGGTCCATCGACTTCAGCACATCCGGCGACGTGTATCGGAGAGAAAGAGACAGGGAGAGAGAAAGAGAGACTTGGCAAAGAGGATCGCGAAGCGTGTCGCGGTCAGGGAAGAAACGAAGAAGGTGCGGGTTCTCGGTGTTGTTTCGCAATGAATCTACTTCTTCAATGTGAAGATTGATGGAACATGGCTGTGCCCAGTCTGGGCAAGTGCGTCGTCCTCTCGGTCTTCGTGCTCGTCATCTACACCAGCTGTTGCGCGTTCAGGATTCGCGATGCGATACAGTCAGCCGGAACTATCGAACAGTCGCGCACCAGTGTCTGCGACGGTGGGACTTTCGGCAAGTGTCCAGGTGATCCTCGTGCAGTTTCTTCGTCGGCGTCGAGAAGGAAATACGACAGAGTCGAGAACGACGCTAACCGTGCGAGAATCAAGAGTCGGCAACCACCTGTCGAGGCTGAGGCGAGTGCTGAATCGGCACAAGATGACGATGGCGGGTACGTAGGAAAGACTTCTGCACATTTTTCTACATTCAAAGGTGCTAAATGGACGCGCAACACGCCGGAAGCTAAAAAGGTCAGGCTTGGACGCAGTGCAGTTAAGGAAAAAAGAGAAGTTGTGGATCACAGTGAGGAAGCCGTACCTACGGAAGAGGATGATGATGATGACGATGACGAAGAGACCGACGAAGACGACATTGAGGAAATCGACGCAGACTCAGACGACGACGATGGCGTCGAGGTATCGAACGCTGATGACTCTGAGGAAAGCGATGAAGCTGTTGTCATCGACGCTGACGAAGATGATGATGATGAAGACGAAGATGAAGACACAGACGAGGACGAAGATGGAGACGAAGACGAAGACGAGATTGAAGAAGTATCGAACGACAATGGCGATGAAGACGAAGATGCTGAAGATGATGACAGTCGAAGTGACGACGAAACGAAAAACGACGACGTCGACGATGATGACGATAAAGACATGAAAGCTGCGGTGAAGAAATTGCCCGGGAAAGAATCGACTCGTACGGGTTCCACGATTGGTCCCAAGAAACACAAGGATGACAAACCTGACGAGTCAGTGATTGAAACTGATTCAGAGGAGAAAACTCGTGATCCAGAAAAGAGGATTGACAGGGAGATCAAGGTAGCGCCGAAGAGTGACGTTGAAGGAGATAGCGGCATGGATGAAGAGTCGGATGACACGAAGAGTGAGTTGGATGATACGAGGAAACAATCGACGACTAAGTTGGTAAAAGAAAGTGGGAAGCAAGTCGATAGGGAAGCGAGGAAGAAATCGGTGAAGAAGGATGCCAAAGAGGAAAGTAACGAAAGTATCGGGGATGGCGAAACGGACGAAGAGGAGGACGAGGAAGAACACGAAACGGCTCCGGTGACACAACCGCCTATGAGAAAATTAGAAAAAGTCAGATTGGCCGACAAGGACAAGGTACAATCGGTCGAAGTAGCCAAAACCTTGAAGCCGGCTAATGTCGTTGTGGAAAAACCGGCGGAGCCTGAAGAGAGGATAAAAAAAATCGAAGAGACGAAGAGGCTGAAGAAGAAAGAAACCGAAGTGGTAGCGAAGGTGGCCAAAGCCGAAGAACAAAAGACAACGAAGCCTGGAAAATCCGAAACAAATGTGAAAGCGGAGATTTCTTCCAAAGTGGCGAAAGACACAACGTCGAAGAAATCGGATAAATCGGATGTAAAATTGGAGACACCCCATCCAACATCGGATAGTTCGGCGCCGGATGTAAAAAAGACTGAAAAGTCTGCGGTTAGGAAAACGAAAGATGAGAAGCCGGAGATCAAGGCATCGACGAAGAAATCGGTGAAGACGAATGTCGAGGCTTCACCTGAGACGAAAATTGTCGCAAAAAAAATCGATGGCTCCAGCAAAGCGGATAGTGAGTAAACATTATTCAGCGTACATTTTAATTAATTAACTGATTAAAATTAGCTGCGCATTAGTTAATTAAATTAGTAAAATTATTTAAACGCAGTGGGTGAAAATGGAATACTAAAATTATATTTTCTCTCGATTTAGAATCATGAATTTTCGAGATACTGTGCGTTAAAATTATTCGCGATTTTCCAGGCAAACATCAATCGAAGCCGAAAGCGAAGAAGCGCGCTGACGCTTCGATATCTTTGACTGAGCTGAACGACATGATATTGCGGGCACCGACCTTCGTGCCAAATTTCACTGCCATCGAGGATCCAATCTGTCAGCAGCACGGCAAGATATTTCTCCGACAATTGCGCGGTTACAAATTGTGGGCGCTTCAAAGTGAGTTTTTGCAATAAATATATCGATCTCATAAAAATAAATTAATTATGTTAAATTAAATTCGATCGGATCAGATAAAATCAGGTGAAATCAAACTAAATTACAGAATTTGCTAAATAATTATTTTTTTATGTCCTGTAAATAAATTCTTTGAGTTAGAAGAAATTTTCTTTAGACGTGTATTTCAGTGTTGGATGCAGGCGCGAAGATACCGTCCGGTTTGCTAAAAGGAAACATCAATCAACTCGGTGACTTTGACCAGTGCTTGGGAATAACAGCCCGCGTGAAAGTCGATGAGAAAACGGTTAAAGTCCAGGGCAAGTATTGCCTAGCGACGATCGATCTCCATGCTTCACTTGCAGACATGAAAGTACCGGTCAACTTTATGCAGAGCCGCGGATTTGTTCGTGGAAGTATGCATGATGTAAGCAATTGGTAGTTATTAACTAAGAAAATGTCCATCGAATATAACGAAAAAAATTCAGCGACAAAAACCTTTTCGGTCACTCAAGAATTTTCAAAATGACGAATGCAGTCTCTCAAAATCAGCGTGTATCGCAAAAATTGTGTAATAAAGATGACGCGACTGTATATTTTTATTTACTTTTTTATAGCCATATTTTTAGTTCTGTTTATAAAAAAAAATTATAAAAAAAATAGTTCGGCCATAGGTAAATCTTGATATATGTGTTTTGCAGGCGGGCCACTTCATTCCGAGATTCACGACCGCCAACTGGGCAATGTGCATTCCTGCTGCGTGTTCGGCCGAAGATGCGCGGAGTGCTATTGAAAGTTCTCTGAGTCATTTGAACGTATCGTCGGGCATGAGATTCACCGTCAACGTCGATCCCGAAATGTGCTATGTACGTCAAAAGGGGCAAACATATTCAAAGGAGACTATTGGTGTGCTGTGAGTAAAAAAAAAATTTGTTACCGGAGAAAGTAAGAGGGACTTAAAGTCATTGCCTGAAAAGCGGCGGCGCTCTCGCCGTGGCCTTGTAATGCAACGCGACTTCGCTTTCCCTCTCCGTCTCTTTTATTTTTCAACCGCCTTCCGATAAGGAAACGTTCGCGTCTATGACATTTTTTCCAAAAAAGTGAAAATTACAGACCGTTACATAACATTTGTTTTCTCTTCCAAAAAGGCTAGATATGTTTATCGAAATTATAAGCGAAAGATAAACATCTTATAATATATCTAATGGATACAAATAAACCGACACATATTTTTTTTCTGCATTTTATATTTTTATATTTCACAGATACTTTTACGCAATCATAATTTGCGTAGTGCTCGTCGCGACTGTGCGAGATTACGTCGTTAGTCCGCAGGGGAAAGGTAAATGGAGCGATGCAATTATTGCCCGTAGATGATAATTAGATTTTAGATGTTGGATTGATTTATTGCTTATATAGAGTGAGGTCTCTTATAGCAAGAGCGGTAAAACAGATATTCACATTTTCCTTTTTTTATTTTTCTTTTACATAATATTCGCTAAGAGAGAAAATAATATAATATAATAATAGCAGGTTGTCAGCCGATCGGCTCTCACCGATGTTTGGTAATCTTCCCTTGAATTGTTTAATAGATCAGCCTACTCTTCCAGAAAATTTAAATAATTTTTATTACTCAAAACGGCAAATGTAACGTGTATATAAAACGTATATATTTTTTCAGGAAATTATTCCGAAAGGATCATAATGTCATTTTCGCTTCGAAGAACATTGAAGATTTTAACGAAGGAAGGACGATCGGATGGCAGTGAGATCAGTTGCGTTCACGGAATAAGATCACTCACCACAGTTATGCTTTACGTAGCTCACAAGCTCATACCGACCGGACAGATGCCTTACGCTAATCGGATCTCCATAACTGAGGTAGGGGCATTTTTTTGGAACGAGGAATGACGAAGCTCAGAAAGCTATCGTGTTCTTTTCCTCACCCAGAAAAAAAATTTATTTGACGGCCACTGTTTATTTGGTTTAAGTAAAATATTTATTTGATTTAAATAAATATTTATTTAAATGAAGTAAATAGTTACTTAAATGAAGTAAATATTTATTTAACTTAAATAAATATTTACTTAAACCAAATAAACGGTGGCCGTCAAATAAATAATTTTTCTGGGTGCTGAGAATTCCTTCTCCACCGTTCTTAAAGCATTCAGTGATTTTTGTGCATGTAGAGGAGAGTGAGGCAAAATGGAACACCGGGAACTTTTTTTTCTTCCCCGAAAAATTGGCAAGAATAGTTCGTCGAAACTGCGGTGTTCCATTTTGCCCCACTTGCCTGTATATACAGATCGCGGATTTCATATCGTTCTGTTCGACGTTGCCGATCTTTGTTGTTCACTTCCCGAAACAGATTTCCAATAATCCAATGAGTTCAGTTCTGCGGGCTTCCGTGGTTTACACGGACTGCTTCCTGCTGCTCAGCGGCCTCCTGACCGCCTTCAACATGGCCAGAGAGTCGGCGAAACGAGGCGAGATTCGATGGTTCTGTCGTTTCATCGCACGATTTATCAGGTACATTTTTTTTCATTCGATCAATTATTTAATTTATTTTTTTATACAGATTCAATATAAAATACGGTAAAAGTATTGAATATTAATTATCGATTATTGTGAATAAATGTTTGCAGGCTGACTCCGGCGTTGTTGGTGATGGTCTTTTGGTACGCCTACGTCATGGAGCATATCGGTTCCGGACCGCAGTGGAACAGCGTCGTCGTAGCCAATGCCGAATTGTGCAAGCAAAATTCGTGGACCAATCTTTTATACATACAAAATTTTTTTCCATTCGAAGAAATGGTGAGACATTAGACAATCATTTGTCGTTTCATTCTTGAGCGATACCGTATACCGATTTTTTTTCTGCGTACCGATTAACGATCTCTTTGTCGTGTACCGATTATCCATATTTTTCGTTAGATCGATTACCGATATTTTTTCCGTAGATCGATTACCGATATTTTATCCGTAGATCGATTACCGATATTTTATTCGTAGATCGATTACCGATGTTTTATCCGTAGATTGATTACCGGTATTTTATCCGCAGATCGATTACCGATATTTTATCCGTAGATCGATTACCGATATTTTATCCGTAGATCGATTACCGATATTTTATCCGTAGATCGATTACCGATATTTTTTCCGTAGATCGATTACCGATATTTTATCCGTAGATCGATTACCGATA
>JAPYZC010007684.1:0-10630 GCA_030522665.1 Ichneumoninae sp. A BG-2022a
TTTTTTTTTTTTTTTTTTTTTTTTTTTCTCTGAAATACATAATTTCTCATTCGTCCCAAAGTCCGCCCATCGAGTCCCCCCTTCACCCCGGGCCTCTTCTCCCCGACCCCTTCCCGAATCTCGCACGCGGCCCACCACTCTCGCAACCGCCGGAGGCTGAAGCCGGAGAGGCTCTCTCCTTCTCACCGTTGGCCCCACGACCGACCCTCCGATCAGTTACGTTCGAGACACCGTGCCCACCGGCTGTGTCTCGCGCTCTCCTCATTATTCCTCGTCTCCTCTCGGCTCGGATCACCCTCGAGGCCTTCCACCCTCGTGGCTGCTCCGACATCGCTCCGAACATCTCGCTCAACCGGACTCTACCCTCGCTTCGGAAACAAAAACAACAAAAAGAACACTTTTTTAAACACACGGAGTTCGTGCGTGAGCAGCTAAATTCGCGATAATCGCGAGAGGAGAGATTGGGCTAATGTGATAGCAGAAAAAAAAAAGGAAACTCTGAGGCAGTGCCCGACGTTGTATCTAGATACATACATAAATAAATAAGTATCACGCGATAACCGTACTTGCAAGTTTACGAACGCTATTATACCCTTTTACCTGGTGCGTTACCCGGGGGAATCGCGGGGGTTGTGCGCGGTCACGTGGATTAAGGCCGCACGCGGGGTGTGTTAAAGCCGGTATAGTAACAGCGGAGCTCCGCGCGGCTGGGCGGGGGTGGACGCGGAGGAGAGTGACGGTACACGTCCGATCGGAGTGTAATGACGGTGATGGTAGTGGTGTTAACCGGCCGAGCCCCCTGCTCGGATACCGTGATTCGCCGGCGTTGTGCGACGACGGGAGAATTTCGCCGCTCGAATTGATAAGCCCGGCGTGATAACGCCACTCCGGGGCCGGTACATCACGGCTGACTGATCCAGTGTAAAGAGGCTCAGGTGCGCGGAGCGGCGAGCGAGTCCCGAGCCTCGTGCGTGCACACGCGTGCCGAAACGCCGCGGTTGGACCTTTGGGGAGAATTGAGAAAAGTTCATTTTTAGAATTTTTTTTTTTTTGGTCAAGGCGGATGGTTCGTCGATGGGCTTTGATGGCGAGGAATCGACGCAGGTGATACCCGGCAAGAGGCACCGCTTGGCCCGAGCGAGGGAAGAGTGATCGAGGTTTTTTTTTATTCTTGGCGTCGATCGGAAGAAGACTTTTTTTTGTCAAAAGGCCGTGAAATCGAGACTGGTGCGGGTCGATGTTCAGGAGTCCGGCACCTGGAATCAATCGACGTGAGTATGAGACTAATTTGATTTATAATTTGTGGATATCTTGGGTCGGTGGGTGAAGATTCGGGGATCGAAGATATGAAACCCACGGAATGAACGTTTATATGCGGAAAGCATTTTCGAGACACCGAAATCAGCGATGTCGTGTGATCGATATTTCAGAGATAAAACGTTGGTAAATAATTCATCTTCGACTTACACTGAAATCAAAGATATCTTGTGATATCAATCACAATTAATTTTTTTTTGCAAATCTTTATGTCTGATATGTCAATATCAAACTTAAACATTTTGTAAAAAAAATTATTATTGAGATACACTAAAATCGCCGATATTGGATCATCGATATATCAGACATAAAAATAAAAAAATAAAAATGATTGTCGACGTACACTGAAATCAACGATATCTTGTGATATCGATTGCAATACATTTTTGACAACATTTTTATGTCCGATATATCAAACATTATGCTTTAATATCAAACATAAAAATTTTGTACCCATTTTATTATCGGGACGTACTAAAATCGGCGACATCATGTGATACATATATCAAACATAAGAATTAAGTAAAAAAAAAAATCTTTTCGTGATGCAGTAAAAGTTGTTTTCACATCACAGATACATTGTCAGAAAAAAGTGCCGCACATGCTTAGTTTTTCCTCGTGAGTACACAGACGTATACGCGTCTATAGCCCGAAGTCGAGAAAGGCAACGAAGTACTCAGCAGTAACGACGTAATGACTACATAAGGCAACGGGGACTTATTATTTATAACGCGTAATCGAAGTTCCAACCCTATCATCGAGTTGTCGCTGTAGTCCTAAAACATGCACGGAAGTTATAGAGAGCGTCGTTATAGTCATAAAGACAAAAATGACAAAGAAGGACCTGAAAGCACGAGTCAGCAGATTATAACATATATACAGCTCTCGTTTTTTTTTCATAGAAATGTTATCCTCCGTCGAGATTCTTGTCTCTTTTTGCGTTTATAAACCACGAGAGGTGGATGAGAGAGAGAGACTTTTGTGACAAAGGCGAGTCGGAAATATAGTTGTAGAGGCACTATAGTGAAGGCACGGCGTCAAAGCGCGCTGAGTTGGTCGCGAGTGACACTCAACTCTCAAGTACGTACGTATACACCGGGGGACGATGGGAGTGGGGGGGAGGGGGTGGAGAATGGCACACCGGCGCTGGGCCGGTGGAGCAACATCAGCAGATAAAGCCTCGGCCGACGGCTTTGGGAACTCTTCATTAAATTCATCATTATATGTGCGTGCATGAAGAAATGGAGAGGTTCGTCGTTATAAGGGAGATTCTCTTGAGAGGAGCAAGAAAGCAAGCAAAAAAAAAAAAGAAAAAAAGCCAGCAACTCGGAGAGCAACGAGGAAGAATTGTCGAAGCGACGACAGGAGAATGAATCGGAGCGCGGTGCTCGGAGAAAAAAAAACCGGTGGATTCGTCGCGGTCGAGGACTGCGTGCATCCCTTCGCGAATTCCCTCGCAGAGACGCACTTCACGAATATCCGCAATATCGCACAAAGCCGTCCAACCATCGCTCTCCCGCGTAAGAGCAACGTGCGATTCGCGGAAATTATGTTGCCCGCGGAGAAGTTGACGTTCTTCGCTGGCCGGGCCTTTGAGTCGGGCTCCCCCCCCCCCTTGAGATTTACGAGTCCGTGATTAATTTCCTTCGTCGAGTACGCTGTAACGCTAAAGAATAATGAAGACTTTCACACCGAGCGCCGTGTAAGTCGAGTCTCTGAGAGGTTGGAACTTCTTTCTTTTTCATTTTTTTTTTAAATCCTCTCCACCTCTGCGATCTATCCAGTTGACGGAGTGTCTTTAGAGCCAGCCGGATCGAGTGTTCGATGCCCCTCTTCGTTCGCGTATCAAACGATAGGAAAGAAGAGTAGAAGTACCCACTCGGCGGGGAATAATGTATTTAACAAACGACACCACTTACCGAGAGGAAAAGCTCTTCTCGGCTTTCCTTTTTTTAATTCAATTGGGACAGTATATATAAGCAGATACGGCATTGTGATTTATACAGATGAGCGCGTCAAAGTCGTGCAGCCGAGTAGCTTTATACTTTTTATTAACAGTGCTCGGTGGGTGGGGCGAAGAGTGGGTGGGGGGGGGGGGGGGGAGGTTTTATATAGAACATCAGCACTCCGCACCCCTTTTTCCATTCCAAGGTACACGATTTTCAGCTTATCGATTAATAGCCAGAGAGGAAATGGGTTTCTCATTCCTTCTCAAGCTTTTTATCTCCATCTCCCTCCCTCTTTGTACTTCGTCCTCGTCGTCTTGAGAAATGAATTAGATTGCCCGCAGCAGTGCCGGGCTGCAGGCTTTTCCTCGGGACGACACTCATCTCGCTCTCCCGCCGATCCAACGAAAGCACCCGAACGCGCTTTCTTCGCGAATCTCCTCTTATTTCGCCTGCCTCTTTACCGGACCCCCCCCCCCCCCCCCCCCCCCCCCCCCCCCCCCCCCCCCCCCCCCCCCCCTTGCTACTCTACTGTTTTAGACTCTCCCTTCCGAAAACGCGGAACGATTTGACGCCGGGAGTAAAAGCCCTTCTCCCGCAACCCTTCCAGACCCGTAATTTCGTGAACCACATTATCCCCTCCGGCGGCCGCACCGATGGCAATTCGTCCTTTTAAATACAAATTTTCATCCGTACCCTCGTCGCTTAAAGTCGCACTTTTTATTCGAGCCCTCCCGTCGGTAGGACGAATCTCCGTTCCACACGAAACAACGATTCCTCAAAGGGTTGATACCTCGACGGGAAATGGTTTTTGTGGAGACCGCGCTGCGAGCGCGAGGAATGAATTAGATGCCCCCCCGTTGGCCCTTTACCAACTCGCGCGGACCCCCGTCGGTTCGACACGGGACTTCCTCATCTATATAATCGACGTTCTCTCGCCTCGTACGGATTTTACCCCAGTCTCTTACATATTTTACGGGAGTCTCGGGGAACGCGCCCCTCCCCGGGACGACGTTGGACGCGGTCCTATTAAAGGAATACGTCACAGATCGCCGTTTCTTAATGGTGGGGGGTGGCCGAGGGCATATTGATAGCAATGGTTGAGGCCTATTCATATACTATTCATCTATTAGGTATCTATTCATATACAGGTTCGAAGCTCCTTCAACTTGTAGTATCTTCGAAAATCTATGGGCACAGCTCGATTTTATTTTTTTAATGCGTCCTTAATAATATTGTAATGTTATTTTAGAAAAAAATTTAATACAGTGGTCTGAAAATATATGTATTTTTAAAAAGAATGTTCCGTTTCATGCGGCACAATATGCAGCTCATGCTAATTGACACAATTTTAAGCTCATGAAAAAATTATTAGAAATTATTTAAAAAAACTTTATTCGTTGCTTTATAACACTTGTGATTTTTAGTTCAGAGAGTAGAAAAGTCGTTGTGTGACGTATTCCCTTAAGGGCATGTGATACATACGTATCGATGCTCCGACGGTAATAAATCGCTTCCCCTATTTCCCCGTGATAGTTGACCCTTCGACCAAAATCAAATTAGGTTTTTGTGGGCAATAGATATTGGAGAGCGGGGTAAAATGGGGCAACGGGGCAAAACGTGGTTTTTGGGCAAAACTAAATTTTCCAATAATTTTTGCATCGGACAAGGTGGCAAAATTGGGCAGAAAAGCCTGATGTATCCGATAGGGCGAATTCGGGCATCCAAAAAATATTGGAAAATGACGTTTTGCCCAAAAACCCCGTTTTGCCCCGATCTACCCTACAAGTATGAAAACCAAATTTGCTTTTGCTCGTCTATCAATCGTTTTGAAGAAAACAGGGAAGGCGATTTGTCACCGACTGCGTCTGTACCACAGGCCCTCGAGTCTCTTATCGATACGCGATACCGAGCTCCTCGTCGCGGCGAGCCTAAGCGGCGCGCGGGCCCTTTCCTTAACGAGCAAAGAAATTCCCCTGGAAGTATAAGTAGTTTATCGCGCGTGTAAAAAGACACGAAGGGGAACCGGAGACATCTCGCGCCGATGTCGTTCGAGGATCGTTCGTTCGTTCCCCCTCGCGCCCTCGCCCGTCTCCCTTCATCCACCGTGGATATACAAATTATAAATAGATCGCGAGAGACTAGACGCGAGCCGGAGACACTGTCCTCTCGGCACAATGCGTGCGCGCTCCTCCCGATACTATTTTCAGAGATACGCATCGTGCGTCCCCGCAGCATCCAACGCCGTTTCCATCTGCACTAACGGCTCTATCTGTATAGCCTCCACTGTGCGCGACACGGCTATATATTCGCTCCCCCCAAGACCAACGAGAATCATTTCATCTTCGCTCCTCTCAGCTTTGCGTGCTCCCGACCGAAAATTACTGCAGCTGCTCCTCCCCGTATCTTTTCTCAAACGCACGTTTTTTTTCTTTTTTTTTCCCCCCCGCTTCCGAACCGAACCTCCCCTCGTCGGAACGTTCGATCCGATTTTTCTCGCGTCGCTCCGAGGCGACGATTTTTCCAACGGACGCGCGGCGGAGAGTGGCCGTTTCCACTCCCGTTTCATTTTCACGCCTCGCAGCCCCGAATACGAGGATCTCGATACCAGTCGGCCGGACCACTCTCCGCAACGCCCGGACGAGTGACTTTTGCACCACCTGCTGCCCAACCTTCGACCACTGTGTACCTCGCGCTATAGCCTTGCTCGATTTATCCCGAGCCGAAGGGCGCATTTCTTCTCAGGCGGGGGGGGTGGAAAAGGCGAATTCGCGGAGTGAGTGTCGCGTCGGGGACGAAGGAAATGGGCTGCCTATATAGCTCATGTATAAATGGCACGCAATCAATTTGAACCCCTGAGGTCAGGGTCTGGCGGTGTGACGGCCCTCGGAGCTCGTCCTTCGTCGGGACGGCCCACCCGCTACTGTACACCCTATTCCTCGTCATCATCCCTCCCTCGAGATTCAATTTTCGTGCCAGCGACCGCGCTCGCGGGATCGTGCAATCGACGCTTCTCTCGGCGGAGCTGCCGCTTCCTGTACGTAACCAGCAGCCACACCGCATCCCATCACCGCCACAGCCACAGGGATTATACGTGTACCGTGCGGATACCCATATCGCGCAGATCGCGCGGTACCGCGGGGCCTCGAGGACCGGCCCCGCGTCCCTCGCTCGCTCCGCCACCCTCCGCACCTGCTGCCACTAACTCTCGTCTCTCCTGTACCCTTCGACCCTCCAATAACTCTTCGACTCTCGATCTCACGACGGAGCCCGCTCTCGCTCGCTCGCTCGCCCGAGCTCGTTTACCACCGAAGACTCGAAAGGGAATTTGATAGCCGGCATCTCCGGGTGGGGCGGGCGGGGGATATGGCTATAACGACGTAAACGTTTCGGTGATCTTTGGAATCTCGTTTGGTCGAACAACCGAAGGGGGGGAGGTGGGAACGGCTATAGCCTCCTTGGGCCCAGGGAGACATGCACCTGCTGCGGTACGCCGACCTCTCGGTCTTCCTTAACTTTCTCATTTCGATAGTCAAGCGCCTCTGTTATCGCTGGAATTTCGTAGCGGAGCTCGTCGTCACGGAAATGGGATTAATGTCGTGAATGTCGGACGGCCTGATCGGTATGGGAATCCAGGAAATATGGACCGAGACGTATTCATCTACTTTTAGCTTACTATTAAAGAAACTATCGATGAGGGTCATCGATAGTTAAATTATATAATTAAAGAAATTGTCGATGGGGTTCATCGATAGTTTCTTCAATAATTTTTCTATTTAAGAAGGATATGAAGAAAAAAAATTTTTAAAGATTTTGTGAAACAAATCACTAAAATATGGACCAAGTGGCATTTATTAACTTTAGCTTCCAGCTTCATCGATAATTTTGTTAAGGGTTGTCATTTCGAAAAGGGATATAAAAAAGACAAGATGTGTTAAGCGTTCCGTTATGTACACATAGGGTAAATGTTAATATGATTATATATATGGATAGTTAATATGACCTACCTCGATTAGCACATAGTAAATAAAATCTACTTGTTGCAAAAGGATGGTTTTGCGTCAAATGGTTTTTATTTAGAGCGCATGTATTCACTCGTTTTACCTTGTAACCTCATCGACACTTTATTTATTAAATTAATACACGGGTCGAACCCTTATCACAATAATTACATTTGCGCAAATCCATATATGTATTTAAGTAGCAGATAGTTTGATATTCTCGATCGTGTCATGCACGACAGTGGGTAATTGTGCACATAGAAACAGAAATAGAGAACATGAAATAGAAATCCGTAGAATTACATGGAAATAGAGGTACGAGGAGAGCTGCCACATGCCATCTCGCGCCTGTGAACCCGGCCTTATCAGAGCCTATTGTTATATTTAAGAGAGATATTAAAAAAACGAAAAGTGTTAAACATATCGTCGTTTAGATATAGGGCAAATGTGGTGAATAAGGCCCAATCTGATTAGCGTTGAAATCAGTAAATCAGTAAAATATAAACCAGGCCGCAATTCATCGCTTTTACCTTGTAGCTTTATCGATAATTTCTTTACTGGTTTTTATTTTGAAGAGGGATATAGGAAAATAAGAACCGTTAACGTCATCTACCCATAGGGTAAATATCAATATCGCCCACCCCGACTAGCATACACTAAATACACTAAATAAAATCCATTTGATGCACGAGGATTTTACTATTTGCGGATAACGGCAATCCACTTGCTGCAAAAGGACGGTTTTGCGCCAATGTATTTTATTTCCAGTGAATGCAAATTAATGAAGTATTGACCGGGCCGCATTTACCATTTTTACCTTATAGCATGATCGATTGATTCGTTAATGCTTTTTGCTTCATTAAAGAAAGTTATTAAAAACAAGAAGTGCTAAGCGCTTCGTAATTTAGACATAGGGTAAATGTTGATATAGCCAACCCTGATTAGCAGACACTAAACAAAATCCACTTTATGCACGAGGATTTTACTATCTGAAAAAAAAATTGAAAAAATAATAATAATAATTTGCGGGTAATGGCAATCCACTTGCTGCAAAAGGACGGTTTTGCGTCAATGGATTTTATGTCGAGTGTTTGCAAATCAATGAAGTACGAACCGGGTCGTATTTACCATGTTTACCTTACAGCTTGATCGATCGATTCGTTCATTCGTTTTTACTTCATCAAAGAGAGATATCAAAAAACAAGAAGTCTCGAACGTGTCATCGTTAATTCTTATAATTTTTCTATAAGCTCCGCGCTGCCACGCTCACTCCGACCTCTCGGTCTTCTCCGACTTTCCCATTCCGGTATTCGGTTGCCTCCGATATCGCCAGAGTGTCGAAACAGATAGTATTTCATCGTTCAGAAATATACTCTGATCGATCCATTCCTTGATTCTTTCTATTTCACAGAGAAATATAAAAAACAGTTTCGTCGACAATCCTTATAAATCTTGTCGCCACGGACGCGCCGACCTCTCGGTCTTCCTTAACTTTCTCATTCCGACAGTCAATTAACTCCGGTCTTACAAGAGCCATGAAACAGGTAGTGTATCTGCTCGTCCAGAAACACTTTGATCGATCGATTCCTTAATTCTTCTTATAAAAAAAAAAAAAAAAAAAAAAAAACCCGGTAAAGAAAAGCAGAATAATGTTAAACGTTTCACAGTCCATTTCCATAAATCTCCTGAACGGTCGGCGGCGCCTTTTTCTCCAGCAGTGTCGCCTCGCGCTACACTGCGACTCTATCTTCTCCCTTGTTGTACGAAACTTTTAGTTGCCGTAGCCATCGTATACCGATGCAACTTGTACGAAGGTCAGGGACGGGCAGCTGTTTACTCGCAAAACTTTCTTCACCAGGATCGCGCTCTCTCCCCGACACACCGAGAAAGTCAATTCCCTCGACTCTTCTTCTTCGCCATTCCGCCTCCTCCTTGCCCATCGTGTTCCCCGCTTTGACCAAGTGGCCACATGCTAACCCCCGTGCAAGGAATCCCGCTCGCATAACTCTTCGCTCTCTATTCTCCGGGCGGCGGCAAAGCTCGCGGCACGATCAAAGCTCGCCCTGTAACTCCGACCGCTCTCGCGGCAATTATGCATGCAGAGACCTTCCGAACGGGGCGGGAAGAGATATAAAGAGATAGAAAGTGTGGCGTGAAATTACGCGCCCGCCGTTGCAGCCTCGCTTTCATCGTGAAACGATGCGCTCGGGGCTATCTCAATCGCGACGAGTCGGGGCGTTATCCGTGTCGCGATCCCGTCGACGTCGCGTTGTCGGCACTCGACAGCCGTCTTCTGCAGGCCGCGAGCCACCCCGCAGCGCGCACACACGCCGGCGCGTGTGTGTGTGTGTAACGACCGGGGCATACCGCGACGAGTCTCATTTGCAGCGGTCCCTCCCCCTCGTCCCCCATCCGCAGCATCCCTCGGCTCCGCGCAGAAGATCCTTCCCGCTCGCCGCACCCCGCCGAGCAAAATGAATTGGAATAATCCCAAAATAAACTTTTCGCGTCGCCGAACTCCCCCCCTCCGGTTGTCGTTTGACCTGTGCGAATAACGAGGATGCCGAGCAAGCTGCGGAACATGAAATCTCATCAGTGACCCGCCTCTCGGCCATCTGTACGCGATTCTTCTCCGGAATCCCCAGAAGTTAAATTGCCACCGCTTTGGCGTTTCACTTCAAAAGACAACTGGCGAAACTCGATCGACACGTGTTTCGATTGTCTTTTTGTTTTGCTGCGAGGAGCGCGGATGTATCGTGCGCAACCGGCTTCATTGCCGTTCGGCGAACCGCGGATGTCTGGTGGATGTGGCGGATATGGGCCGAGGCGGTAATATGGACCGGCGCGTGTTGGCGCATGTGAGGATAAAAAAAATTAAGTTAGGTGGAGAGTTTAAAAAATTGTTGGGAAATTTAATGTACCGGAGCTGGAAGTTTTTATGTGTATATTGGTGTATGGAATTTCATGTACGATTGTGATGAAAAATTAGTGTACAGTATATGGTAAAAGTGGGGAATATGGCCCGGTCCGTATATCATTGATTTACGTGTTAATCGAGGTGGGCCATATTCACCATTTTTACCCTATTAAAAAGTTTAGAAATACTTTGCTTTTAATGATTTACACCATTGTGTAAGGATCATGTGCAGCAGCTTCGTCGCCGTTCGGCGAACCGCGGATATCGGGTGGATGTGGCGGATATGGGCCGAGGCGGTAATATGGACCGGCGCGTGTTGGCGCATGTGAGGATAAAAAAAATTAAGTTAAGTGGAGAGTTAAAAAAATTGTTGGGAAATTTAATGTACCGGAGCTGGAAGTTTTTATGTGTATATTGGTGTATGGAATTTCATGTATGATTGTGATGAA
>JAPYZC010007689.1:0-13872 GCA_030522665.1 Ichneumoninae sp. A BG-2022a
CAACAATTTGTTAATAACATTTTGAAATTATTATTATGCAAAATGAATCTTTTCAGTGCCTATAACAAGTATGCATTTTTTCAGATTTTTATAACATTGTGAAGTGTTTGCCATTCTTGCCCGAATTTCTCGAATTTAGGCAAAATGAACACCGCTCGCTCGAACCTCCTTAATCAACGTTTCTCCGGACATCGGAAAAGCCACCTCGAAAAGGCGGACCGTTTTGCCCCGCGGACATCGAACACGATCCGTGCCAGGGCGTTTGGTTCGATTGTGAAAAATAATGACAATAAGAAAAATAAAAACATAATAATTAATGATAATACTAATAATAATAGAATAAAAGTAATAATAATGATAATAATACCGATTACGTTTAGTGTCATCGCTTCTTTCGCCACTGGGTTCTCGCAGTCCTTACGATCTATTTCATTCTATACCATTTTCCCACCAAACTCTATCGTCACTCGGGATCAATGAAAAATTCTCTCCCCACACATCATCGTTCGTTCCTCGTCCTCAGTGCCTCGAGGCTCTCGAGTTTCATTCGCATTCTCCTCGAAATAAATAATTCACTTGCACACGGTGATCCATTCCTCGACGGTGCAATTCTGGCACTGAACGAAGCAGCACCAGTGAAACTTGCACCGGCATCTCTCGGTTCTGCGTTGTCTGACGACGTTGTATCCCCGGCCGCAGCAGAGCGAGGCGCATCCGTCGCCGCTCGGGCTCGTTCTGTTGCATCTGCGACCCGCGGTTCCCGGAATGTCCGCCATCGGATCTCGCTCGCAGAAATTCGGCGACTTCTGATAGTAGAAGAGCTGCTTGGCGAGGTCGCGGGGCTTTCGTTTTCTTCCCTGATGAGGATTGTTGTTGTTGTTGTTGTTGTTCTTGTTGTTGTTATTGTTGTTGTTGTTGGGGCGATGTTGCTTCCTCTGGCGATGCTGTTGACGATCGGGTCGTCGTCGACGGGAACCTCGGACCCTCGTCAGGGGAGTCACACTGCCGAGGTTGCTTTGGGCAACGAGAATGGCGTTTCTGAAACGATCCTTCAGGGTCTTGCCGACCATCCGAAAATCTGGCGCGACCTTCCAGCAGGTCTTCAGCTCGCACGAACCGGACATCCCGTGACACTTGCAGCGCACCTGCATGTTGCTTGCCACTGCCTGAAAATATAAATAATAATAAAGTGTTGTCGGTTCAGCCATAAAAGATCGTAAAAGCCTCATAAAAGCTGAAAATTGAAATTTTCATACCGCTTCTTCGTAAAAGTTGAAAATAAAAATTTGCGACGCTTCCTCTATGAGGAAGCCGAAAATACCGACAATGCTTCCTCATAGAAGAAGCTTCGCGAATTTCATTTTTCAACTTTTATGAAGAAGCGATATGAAAATTTCAATTTTCAGCTTTTTTTAAAGGTGGATGGATAGGTAAATTAATTTTCGTTCTTTTTGGCACTTCCTCAATTATCGGGCTGCACTTTTGGGGCGAAAATGTGGCAAAATACACTGAGAAAAAATAACATAGTAAAAGCAATCATACTGACTTTATACCATAAAAAATGGTTTCCAGGGGGAACGTTTACATTTTATAGTTATGACAGTGACAAAAATTTATGGTTGCAACGATAATTATTATTTAACCAATTGAATAAATACCATCAAAAAATATATATATAGACGCTTCCCCTGGGAACTATTGGTATAGTAGAAAATACTATTCTTTTTCTCAGTGTAATATGAAAAAATATTTAAAAAAATGATGATTCTGAAGATATCTGCATGACATCAAGTTTCATCACTGGCAAGATTCTATCAGCTGTCAGTGCATGAATTTACGAAGAATAAACAATTGTTCGCTTATAGAATTTTATTCTCCAGGTGAACTTCCTTGAGCAAAGTTTGTGTGATGGAAAATACAGCCGTTATAACTCGGTAAAATTTGGTCCCATGCAGATATCTTCAGGGTCATAAAAAATTATGGTAATAATAAAATATTATAAATCGAACAATTGTTAGGAATTTTTAAAGAAATGGATGGAATAGATGAATGATCATATATATTTTTTATTTCGTTGAGCACTTCCTTAATCTGCGATCTGCTCGTTTGGGACGAAAGCGTGGAAAAAAAAAAATGTGAAAAAAATGCACAGAGCGACCTCGAAGTGTTGTTTCGCCGATGGCTCGGAAAAAAAATTAATTATCGACTGATGACGTTTTTGCTGAGCGAGGAACGGAAACCCGCTACGCACAAGAGTGACTCGTTATTTTTTTCCGCGTCAAATGTGTATCGTTTAATCTCTTGTTTCGCGCGAGGCCTCGAACTTTGAATTTGATCCTAACCAGACGTTGAAATTCGCCTTTCCTTCGATTAAATTGTATTTATTACAACGACCGAGCGGGCTCGAACGATTTAATCTGGAGATCCTAGACATTAAGTTCCAGCTCCGTCTCGACTCCTCATCCGTGAAGGTTGACCGCAGACCATAACGAATCTGCGGCCGGCGCGACCACCGCGGGAGTGTCTTGAGCCGCACGAAAAACCATCGGCAACACAAGGTAGAAAAGATGATTGCGGCGTTGGATGAAGGTTGATAAAAAAAAAATGAAAAAAATGCCGAATCTAACGCGTTGTACAAACAGGTAAAAGCGAAAAAGGTTGAACTAATAGCGAACGTGCCGTGGACCAGATGCTCAAGTGAGCCTTGTTCTGCATCATTGGGAAGGGAGGAGAATGAGGTGAAGAAAAAAACAAAATGGAAGAAGTGGCATGCAGGGCTGGATAAAAGAACGAAAGCGCAAGAAGAGCAAGAACGTGAAGTAGAAGATAATAAAGAAACCAATAGAGGATGAGAATGATGAGGATGATGAAGAAGATGATTAGGAGGATGAAGAAGATGAGGAATTAAGAGGATGATTAGGAGGATGAGGAAGATGAGGGATTAAGAGGATGATTAGGATGATGATTATGAGGATGATTATGAGGATGATTATGAGGATGATTATGAGGATGATTATGAGGATGATTATGAGGATGATTATGAGGATGATTATGAGGATGATTAAGAGGATGATTAGGAGGATGATTAGGAGGATGATTAGGGGGATGATTAGGAGGATGATTAGGAGGATGATTAGGAGGATGATTAGGAGGATGATTAGGAGGATGATTAGGAGGATGATTAGGAGGATGATTGGGAGGATGATTAGGAGGATGATTAGGAGGATGATTAGGAGGATGATTAGGAGGATGATTGGGAGGATGATTGGGAGGATGATTAGGAGCATGATTAGGAGGATGATTAGGAGGGTTATTAGGAGGATGATTAGACGGATGATTAGGAGGATGATTAGGAGGATGATTAGGAGGATTATTAGGAGGATGATTAGACGGATGATTAGACGGATGATTAGACGGATGATTAGACGGATGATTAGGTGGATGATTGAGAGGATGATTGGGAGGATGATTGGGAGGATGATTAGGAGGATGATTAGGAGGATGATTGGGAGGATGATTAGGAGGATGATTAGGAGGATGATTAGGAGGATGATTAGGAGGTCGGTTAGGAGGACGATTAGGAGGATGATTAGGAGGATGATTAGGAGGATGATTAGGAGGACGATTAGGAGGAAGATTAGGAGGACGATTAGGAGGATGATTCGGAGGATGATTCGGAGGATGATTCGGATGACGGTGAGGATGACGATGAGGATGAGGGGGATTCCTTCAGACAAAGAGGTGTCGCATACAAAACAGTTAATGAGTCTACGGCTGGGTGGTCCAGCCCGGGGCTTCGTCTTAATAACGTCGAGGCGAGAGAGCGAACGAATGAGCGAAGCGTGGAGAGATCCATGCATGCTGAAGCCCTTTCTCGTTCCCCCCAACGTTCTCACTCGCGGTTTTATTTCTTCTTCCTGCCTTCCACACGTAAACAGCTCTCACGCGATAGGGAGGCCGAGGGAGAATCGCTGAGAACGAAAGTGGGCAGGAAGGAAAGTTGGGATGAAAATTATGAGAATTAAGACGCGAATGGTTGGCACATTTGGGATTTTTTTTTTTCTTTCTTTTTACGAACACCGTTAATCATTATAATCAGAACTGAATCAATTCTGTTGAGGTTGCATTGCCCTAATTGTTATAAAAAAATAATCATTAAAAAATTTATATTTATTACTGACCAATCGTCCGGCTTGGTTGTTGTGCAAATTGACGGTCGACTGTATGTCGCCCGCCTTTTCCCGGGTGTCTAGGAACTGCTTCGAGAACTCCATCCCGTAGTCGAGATTGTGCGAACAACCGCCCCACTTCCACTGCGTGCCTCTGGCTTTGGCCGGTGTTCGACCCTTGTAGCTCGAGGGATCGCAGCCGCAGGATATCAGACGGCCCATGCCGCAGGCCCGGGACACGCTGTGAGCCACCCCCGCGGCCGATATCGCGTACGCGAAGGCGGTTTCTCTGTAGCCTGCAAACATAAAATATCGACCGATTTAACGAACTGATTAAATTCCGATTTATTTCCATCGCTGTAAAGGAGAAAAAAGACCATGTTTCGTTCGAAAGAACGATCGGACGCTCGGGCATGACCAATTATGGTTATATTTCGTATCCTCACGATCGTTTCGTCATAACGACTCAGAAGCTTTCACTTCCAATGATAATGATAATGATAATCGACAAAAAGAAATGGCAAAATTAACTGCAGCAAAAACAATTTATATGCTATAAACTGTACGACGAATCTGTGATTAAGGATATTTGGGCCAAAACGGATTTCTGTTCGATCGCTATAAAACTTTGATGATCTGTAGGGAAAGACCCACTGAAACGTTTGCATTTTTTTCAGATTTTTTGACCGTGTAGTTTTTTTAGTAATGCGTTTACAAAGCTACATATGGTACCGTGTAAATGTTTCGGAAATCGATTGGTAACGATAGAATGTTGCGATTTTCTCCACCGATTTCTGATAGATTCGAATAAAAAACCTACCATAGCGAAGGGGATATTATGAGACAGATTGTGTCCAAATTTCAAGAAGATTCACCGTTTTGTTTCTGAGATAAATTGAATAAACGAAAGACCCCATCTATGTGTAGCATCTTGCTTTCTCTACGTTTCTCACTCACACACGGACTGACTCGGTCAACGGAGCCCCTCTCCCGTTCCCTTCCCGCGATTTTGTCCCTAACATCCTTAAGGATATTTTGTCCCAGACTTCCTTAAGGATATTTTGTCCCAAACATCCTTAAGGATATTTTGTCCCAAACATCCTTAAGGATATTTTGTCCCAAACATCCTTAAGGATATTTTGTCCCAAACATCCTTAAGGATGTTTGGAAACTCAGCTGACCGCGTTAGTCAGTGTGCGAGTGAGAAACGCAGCAAAACAAGCGGCCAGACATAGATGGGGTCTTTCGTTTATTGAATTTATCTCGGAAACAAAACGGTGAATGTTCTTTAAATTTGGACACAATCTATCCGCTAGTATGCCCTCCCCTGTGTACGTTTTTTATTCGAATCTAACAGAAATCAGCTGAGAAAATCGCTATCTTCCGTCGTTACCGACCGATTTCCGGAACATTTACACAGTACCTTATGTAGCTTTGTACACGCATTACTAAAAAAACTACACGGTCAAAAAATTTGAAAAAAATTGCAAACGATTCATTGGCTCTTCCCCTACAATGTCGCAAAGTTTCACAGCGATCGAACACAAAAGCCTTTTGGCACAAACATCCTTAACCGCACTTTCACGGCGCCATAGCCAACGCCCGGCCTACCCATTTCTCTCGAAACAGAGAAACAAAAATTAACTCCCGCCGAAGACGAGCGTGCGAAAAGATCGGTACTAATTTGCCGATCGATCGTTAATCGTGGCGCACGATCGGTCGCGCAGTAGATTCAACATCCGGCATCTCGTCCCTATCAGCCCTCTTCCCGGTTGGAATGATAATCGACGTTTATCCC
Source organism: Ichneumoninae sp. A BG-2022a (assembly GCA_030522665.1). Classification (NCBI taxonomy): domain Eukaryota; kingdom Metazoa; phylum Arthropoda; class Insecta; order Hymenoptera; family Ichneumonidae; species Ichneumoninae sp. A BG-2022a. Next base: position 5,968 of record JAPYZC010007689.1, read on the forward strand.
GCGGACGAAGAAGAATTGAGAGCGATCGTACCGATGGTGCTCGGCGCCGCCGTACGCGAAGAGATCGGCACGTCGTTCTCTCCCGCGATATCCCTTCGCGGTCTGACTGACGGTCCTTCGCCTCGTCAAGTTAGCAAATTGCGTGTTCTCCTCGTGTACGAACGTGGATCGAGGATTAATCGAAGGCTGTCCAATCGGCAAGAGTCCTCGACTCTTCACTCGACCGATAGGAGAGGAGAGGATCGGACAAGGAGTCGGGCCATGCGCAGGGTAATAAGACCGGCAACGGCAGCGGCGGAGGGTCGATCGAAGGGAACGAGCTGCCGGTCGAAGTCCGAGGGATCGTTTATATCGGGTCCTCGCTGACGTTGAGCTTCCGTAGAAGGAGCCTCGCGAGCGCGACTCGAACAGAACGCCGATCGCTTTTCTGCTCCCGGTTCGCTCGGACAGCCGTCGCTCGATAGGTTTAGCGCGACTCCTTACGGAGGGAGTCTCGGTGCGCGCTGACTTCGCATAAGTTCGACAACAATATGAAAAAATCGCAAGTACTCCTTGATGGTGGAAAAATCTGAAAAAAAAATCATGTATACTAAAGGTACTGAGAAGATTGATTTTGCATAATAATAATTGCAAAATGTTATTAACAAATTCATCAAAAAATTTATTGGTTAACAAATTACCCAGCAACAAAACTTTTTTTTTTATGTAAATGATTCGTTTATTTTTCTGTATACGTATGAATTGTTTCAGATTTTTAAGTAATCGTTGATTTTTGTTCTACAAAAAAAAAATAACAAATCAACGATTACTTAAAAATCTTAAAAAATTCATACGTATTCAGAAAAATAAACGAATCATTTTCATTAAAAAAAAGTTTTGTTGCCGGGTAATTTGTTAACGAAATAATTTTTCGATGGATTTTGTTAATAACATTTTGCAATTATTATTATGCAAAATGAATCTTGTCAGTACCTTTAGTATACATGATTTTTTTTCAGATTTTTACACCATCAAGAAGTACTTGCAATTGTCTCTTATTGTTGTCGAACTTATGCGAAGTCAGCGGAACTTCCGAGGGAGACCGGCACGGAGATTTTATTCATTGAAGCGTCCGTCAAAACGGAGATCGAACGAGGAGGGCCACGTCCGCGATGCCAGGCGGCAGCCGGCTGAATGTCCTTTAGGTCCGGTCCGAGCGCCCTTAAGGGGGGGCATTCGATGCATGCGCAAGAGACGGAACGGAAGGCTGCGGCACGACAGGGGGTTGATACATTCTTGCCGAGAGACCATGACAAAGTCTGCGTCTTTTCGGAGACGGAGGAGCTGGGATGGGGAGATCGACGGACGGGTGAGGAGCGCCCTTCGATCTGGCGCCCCGAACTGACGGGGACTTCGGGCCAATCGTGCCGGTCGGAATACACGGACCTTTTTTTAGGACTGTTTTTAGAGATTTCGATTTGGTGGTGGTGAAGATAAAATTTAAGCAGATGCAAAGATCAATTCTGCCTCTGATCGTTTCATGGTCGTTAAGTAATGATGGAAATAGCCTTTTTATTGAATTATGGAATACCTGGAGGGAGTTTCAGTCAAAGGAAGTCTAATAATAAATATTTTTGTAAATTAATTTTTTTGTTTAAATACCAAAAAATTGGGATGCAGTGGGAACTTTTGATTGACCGTCGAAGAGTTAACGGACCAACGGGTAAAATTTTTCGGGTAAAAGTTTGATCGGATTTACAACTGCAGAAATGTTCAATTAATTTAAGTGTATTATCGACACCTAAAAAAAATACTATTTATCCAATTACAGTGTTGTTGCAAAGTTGCTACCGTAAATGCCCTTTTTATTGAACTGTAGAATACTCGAAGGGAGTTTCAATGAAACAACCTAGAATAATATAAATTTTATAAGTTTGATCAGATAAAAATATTTAATAACTGAAATGATCAATTAATCTAAGTATCTTATCTACTCGTAAAAAATAGCTTCCTTTATGAGGAAGCAAAAAACTATTTATCCATTTCGCATTCGAAGCGGTGAGTCCTTCACTAAAATCGAAAATTTCTATTTATTTAAGCGTCCTTTTCGACACCTAAAAAAAGGCACAAAAAAAGTACAAAAAGTAAACAACACTATAATTGGATATCCATCCAATTATAGTGTTGTTGCAAAGTTGCTACCGGAAACGCCCTTTTTATTGAACTGTAGAATACCCGAAGGGAGTTTCCATGAAACGAATTATAATAATATAAATTTGATAAGTTTGATCGGATAAAAAATGTTGATAGCTGAAATGTTCAATTTATTTAAATGTCTTATCGACCCCTAAAAAATATACTATTTATCCAATTATGTCTGATTTTATCGTGCTTTAATGGTAAAAATGTTGTATTTGGAAATACTCGGGTTGACGACGGGACGCATAACAGGGTAACACATTACGGACATTGTAAATAATGCCATGGTCAAATGTGTGTACATTTTTTGTTGTTTTTTTCGTCGCTGAGGGGCCGGCGGTGAGATAGAGTGACAAAACGAAAAGAAAGGAGACGAAAGGGCTAACCCGTTCGGAGTCGGAGCGGTGAGTCCTTCACGGTTTGACGGACAGACGCGGTGGTGGCTGTCAACTTACAAACGATACGACACACGCGTGCGTTTCGAGTGGTGAATGCTAAAATCCTCGACATTTCCTCTCTCTCCCTCTCCCGGCAATTTTTCTCCCTCTCAGCGGCAGCAGAAATCGCATCGGGTCCACTCCGTTCTCGTTCCCTTCGTGCACCAGTTGTCCTGTTTCTCATCCGTCGAAGACGTACTCCAAAACGTTAGTCTCCCTTTCGTGGTTTATATTTACGGCGCTCGGCTCCTGCACTATTCATGAGGAAACGACGAAACGACGACGAATTCGACGCGCGAAATCAGCTATCCGAAGATTCGCGGCATTCGAGATTCTCGACACTCGGTTCTCCGCGACTCCCGAACGAGGCTCGACCCTTCGACGAATTATGGAGTTTAAATTTATTAAATTCGCATTTAAAAGTATTATTGTTGGCATTGCAAAAGTTATTGTTAATAATTATAAAATTAATAGAAAAAAAAAGATTTTGAATGACAATTTCTATTCTTTGAAATAATGGCGTGAGAGGTTTTTGATTGCACATTTTTTTTACAAAATATAGTTTTCTTAATTCCTTTTTTCATAAAGCCAACTAAAATGAAAAGTTGAAATTTAATGACGATCGGAAGACACTGCGGATAAATAAAGGAGAAATAATTCGAACGACTGGTAAATAAAAGGGAGAGTATAAAGCGCACACCCGCGGCGAGTGTCTCCTCTCTATAAGGCCGATGCGTCGTTCCCGGGTTAAACGAAAGGTGGTATTATACTATCCCGGTTCGTACGAACATATTCGCAAAGGGCTTACGTTACCCGAGAGCTTTAGCTTTATACGGGCTATTGGCAGCGGAACTGTTTTATAATGCAGAATAGCCGAGGCAGGAGAGACCTTTGGTGGTTCTCTCGCGACAGGAGCGGGACGTAGGATCAGCGAGCGTTCCGCAATAAATCCTCCACCGGGAGTTGTACGTCTCTTCGGGGCTGCGCCTTTTCTTCGCGGGGCCCCGTCTTTGCCCCGTTCCCCCCTCTGGACGCGATCCCTCCCGCGTGCAGGATAACGTGGAGGACCGAACTTATAATACGATCTCGCGGGAATCTCCGTACAACAACTCCGACACTGTGCGTACCTCTTTTCGAGCTATTTATCCGTCGCCACTCATTTCTTTCCGTAGAAACGTCCGTCGCGATCTCAGCATCGAAATCAAGTTCGATGTTCGATTTTAAAAAAGCGATCCTGATAACAATTTTCGAGCGTTACTTTGGGACCTGACGAGGCTCTGTCTAGACCTTCTCAGGGCCTGATGTAACGCCTTGAAGTTCTTATCGGTGATACTTTAAAAACAAGTGCGTTCTTTCAATGGGTATTTCTGTAGACTTTTTTAACAGGTGTTGCCACAACACGACTATTTGTCATGTCACTTAACTGTAGTAAGACAACATATCTGTATGTTAATACACTCAAATGTGTTAAAACAACACACCTGTGTGTTAAAATAACACACACGTGTGTTACAGCAACACATCTGTGTATTAAAACAACATACCTGTGTTCTATTACACTCAAGTGTGTTAAACCAACACGTCTGTATGTTGTTGAACTTAAGAGTGTCAAAACAACACACCTGTGTGTTATTACAGTCAAGTGTGTTAAAACAACACAGCTGTGTGTTATTAGAATCACGTGTGTTAAACCAACACACCCGTGTTTTATTGCACTTAAGTGTGTTAAACCAAAACACCTGTGTTTTATTGCACTCAAGTGTGTTAAACCAACACACCTGTATGTTATTGAACTTAAGAGTGTTAAAACAACACAGCTGTGTGTTATTACAGTCAAGTATGTTAAAACAACACACCTGTGTGTTATTAGAATTACGTGCGTTAAACCAACACACCTGTAAGTTATTGAACTAAAGAGTGTTAAAAGAATACAGCTGTGTGTTATTGCGCTTTAGTGCGTTAAAACAACACACATGTGTGTTACTACACGCAATTGTATTAGAACAACGCCCCTACCTGTGACACTGCACTTGCGTGTGTTGCAATGTGTTGCAACACACTTCAGAGTAGCAACTTGCAAAACGCGTGTTACAGCAATGCACTTGTTTCTGGAGTGTAATTTTGGGTCGAACCTCGATCGAACCGTGATCGGGAGAATGTTCCAGTCAATCGTTGGAAATCAACACCGAGAGAGTGAACCTGAGCGCGCCGGCTCTTGAACTTTCCGTCGGTAGGTATCGGCACACGCTTCGCAATACCTCTCGCGCACCACACCGCACCGTCAGAGGGTAAACCGTCAGATAGTACAATACTGAGAGCTGAAAACCGAACGGAAGACGAGAGGAGAGTCCATCGGGTCGCCCACCGTAGGAACCCTCGACGACGAATTCGTCACGACAGATCAACGATCCCGGCTCCGGCTTCGGACTGACCGTCCCCGGGCAGATCACCTGAGTCGATTCTTAAAGGCGATCTCTCGCGCGCCGCTAACTTCTCGGAAGCTGCGGTGTCCTTATGCATATCCAACGATTTAAAACGCTACCTCACCAACCCACCGGGCTCTCCCGGGAGAGACTTAATCTCGCGATGGATATGTCTCGCAGAGTGACCGACCGCCTTCCCGCGCGGTTTCGCACACGCGGCAATGCCGCGTGTGTGACAATTTTTTTCATCTTCGTTCTCGAAGTTTGCGAACAATGAACCTTGAGTTTTCAATCCCGAAGACGAAATTTTGCACTCCCACGGGAGAAAAAGTTTGCACACTGAGAAAAGGTTTGCACACTACGGACACCTCATTCATCGCGCATCTTTGGCCGGCTACTGCTCGGTCTGGGCTGAATATTTTTTGACTTCTTTGTAGCGAAATCGATACGAGAGGACACGAGCAATGGGTCTGTCGCGGTGCCGTGTCGATTTTGGAAATTAACATTAACCACATCTCTGGCTCCGAATGCTCCAAGAATATTTTGGGAAAGAGATCTCAGTGCAATTCATTTAACTGGAAAAACAGCTTCGCACTTGCACGAAACCATAAACAAATTGGTTCAAGGGAGAAGAGGTGTGAAGTGCGCTGGTCTCGTCTGGTCAGATTTCCCTCGCCCAGAGTCTGCGCGAAGATTATGACTGGCCCAATTTCGTAACGAAAAACCATTGACCATAATTTACACGGTATAAACCACAAATACATGTAACAGTAACGATGGCAGAACTAATATGGAAAATGTTATGCTTCAAGTGGTTAAAAAATACTTTGGGAAAGAGTTCGAAGTGCAGTTCAGTTAGGGTAAAAATTGTGAATACGATCCGGTCCATGTATGATTGATTTATATTCTATTCTAGGTGGGCCATATTAACCACTTTTACCCTAACTGAAAAAACAACTTCGAACTTGCATGAAACCATAAATAAATTGGTTCGAGGAAAGTTCTTAAGTGCGCTGATCTGGTCTGTTCAGATTTCTCTCAGGAAATGTCTTAAGTGCGCTGATCTGGTCCGTTCACATTTCCCTCGCCCAGATAACTCGCCCAATTTCGTGACGAGAATCTATTAACCATAATTTTTTATGAAACCGAATGCGTACACGGTATAAACCACAAATACTACGTGCAACAGTAATGATGGCAGAACTAATATGGAAAATGTTATGCTCTGAATGCTTAAAAAATACTTTGGGAAAGAGTTCGAAGTGCAGTTTCATTTAACTGAAAAAACAACTTCGAACTTGCATGAAACCATAAATAAATTGGTTCGAGGAAAGTTCTTAAGTGCGCTGATCTGGTCTGTTCAGATTTCTCTCAAAATGTCTTAAGTGCGCTGATCTGGTCCGTTGACATTTCCCTCGCCCAGGGTCTGCGCGAAGATTATAACTGGCCCAATTTTGTAACGAGAAACCATGGACCATAATTTTTTATGAAACCGAATGCGTACACGGCTTAAACCTCAAATACGTAACAGTAATGACGGCAGAACAAATATGGGAAATATTGTGCTGCGAATGCTTAAAAAATACATTGGGAAAGAGTTCGAAGGGCAGTTCATTTAACTGAAAAAACAACTTCGAACTTGCACGAAACCATAAATAAATTGGTTCCAGGAAAGATTTGGTCCGTTCAGATTTCTCACACCCGGAGTCTCTTTTAACATAAAAAACAACTTCGAACTTGCACAAAACCGTAAATAAATTGGTTCGAGGAAAAGTCTTAAGTGCGCGGATCCAGTCCGTTCACATTTCCCTCGCCCAAAGTCTGCGCGAACATTATAACTGGCCCAATTTCGTAACGAGAAACCATGGACCATATTTTTTTATGAATCCGAATGCGTACACGACTTAAACCTCAAATACGTATAACAGTAATGACGACAGAGCTGCCGGCTCAGCCCGGTGAACCGAGGTGGTGAGCTGCCGCGTTGTCCCCGCCACGTCCGAACATATAAATTCATTGTGTCTACAGCGAGATGAGAAAACGGTGGACCGAGACCGGGTGGACGCGCGGACGGTACGTGCGCCGAAAGAGGAAACATATATCGTTCGAGGTTGCATGCGAGAGAACGAATAATAAGAGTGCTCCGAGGCGAGACCGCGCGACGAGTCCGCGGACCTGACCTGAAAGTTTAAGAAGCTGCGCGTGATCCGCCGGCCAGCGAGGAACAGAAACGGAATCAACCGGAGAGGAGGAACAAGATACGAGGCATCAACCCGGGACCAAAAGATTCTCGCTATCTGGAGATCCTTGCATCCCCCGTTCCTTCCGTTTCTCCGACACTCGCTACGCAACGTTTGTTTGTTTTTTTTTTTTTTTTTTTTTTTTTTTTTTTTTTTTTTTTTTTTTTTTTTTTTTTTTTTTTTTTTTTTTTTTTTTTTTTTGTTTTTTTTTTTTTTTGTTGAATTTTGGTTTTTATGCGAAAAGATCCTCGGCGGAACTTTCGAGGCAAATTTTTCCGGACCGTCTACAAAAAGGGTTTTCAAAGCGCACTCAAAAAGTTTTACCTCTGTTCATAAAAGTATAGGTGAAAATATATTGCGTGAAATATTTTAAGGAGCCTTTTATTTCCTCCATAAACAAACAGTTGTCATTTTTAAACGGCAAATACTATCGAATATGTGGATGGTGAATTTGTAGAGCATATTTCGAGGAAGTGAATGAACCATTGAACATCAAAATCGAGGAAAATTGAGGATGATTCTTTGGAGAAACTGAACGACTATGTATATTTTCGAAAATTGGCAAAATCCAGTTAATATTTTTGCAAATCCATTGCCATTAATGTTGTTCTAGTTTAATGACATCTG
>JAPYZC010007692.1:0-13086 GCA_030522665.1 Ichneumoninae sp. A BG-2022a
TTGATTCGCCACAGTCCCGAGCCCGTAAACGAGAACTCAATTCGTACCATAAACTGCACCCGCATCTCGCATTCAGTGCCTCCCTGTATATAGTAATCCGTATAAGGCACGTATAAGCATAGGCAGAGAGACATATCTGCGTGTCTACAATGGCTGTGCGGAATGAAGAAACTTTATTTTTTCTTTTTTTTTCACAAAGGTCAACGAGACTTTTATAGTGAAGTATGGTACTCGGACGTAGCGGATGAAGGCTTTTTTTTCTCCGCACGGCACTCCGAGGAACAAAGTGGCATCTCGTCTGCGAAACATTGGCCCACTTTCGCCGAGGAAAATTTTTGGTGAGGAGTACCGAGCTTGCTATTCTTCCATCTCGCTTGTTGTGTATCTTGCACTTCTGCTTCTTGGCTCTCTCTTAGGTTACGCTCGGCCGGTAACCAAGAGCTTGTATACCCGCGTTCGCAATACCCCGCGATTTAACATCTTCCGTTCTCTTCGTTTGCCGCTTCATAGCTGTAGCTGCTGAGATCTCACAGTGTCCCGGGCTGGCGTGTGCTTTTTCTCGAAAAATTTAACAACCGAGAGCCAATCTCGTTCGGACGGTACGACAATTCGGTGGAACGGAGTCCGAGCTGGAAGGGGGGGGGGGCGGCGTAGAGGGGGGAAAGAAGTGCGCATACAGCCGAGCGGAGGGGTCGAGTGGACGAGGTCGGCAGCCTGTGCTACAGCTATAACCTTACCCGAGTGGATGTTGTTGAAACTTTGGCGAAAGACTCCGTCGAGACGGGTAGACGATTCCATTACACGAGGGGGCGACCAGAAAACACGAGGCGCACATGTAAGACTGCATTTGCCGGTAAATGCGTGTCTATTTTCGGGCAGGAGCGATATCGCACCGTATCGGACTCTCATCTGAGGGGAGTTGCAAGTTGGGTAAGTTCGTTCTATTTCAACGCCCAAACGAACGAGGCGTACGTTAAATTGTCGTACAAACGTGACCAAGAAATTTCAGATTCCGCCGAAGAGCTTGAGTCTTTGTCGACATTGTCCGGGGTATCGTAAGGAAAAAGAACAAAAATAATTACAAACTTGCAGTCCCAAATTTCAGTTGAACCTCCGAGCCTTGCTTTTCAGTCGAGAGTTAAAAACACAGTGTGGCAACACAATTGATATTCGCACACAAGAAAATTCAGAACTAGCTTCGCGACGACATTTCAGTCGGTCGACTCAATTTCCGTCGCCACGAATGGACATAAACCTTGATGGTCGAGACAGGCTATTTCTTTCTTTTTATTCCGCAAAGCTAATATTAGTCGTGTCGACTACGACATTTTACTCGCCTATCAACCTTGTATCTCCGTGTATAGAACGCCAAAAATAGTACGTGGTATAAAAAAAAAGTATGTGGTATAAAAAGAAGTTCGCACCTGCGATCACGGTAAGAAGCGTCGATGTACTGGCAAATGGTAAATCTCGTTGAACGACCATTTGTTTTTTTTTTTCTTTTCGAACGCTTAAAGTCTATAGAACGACAAAAATAGTACGTGGAATAGATGGTCTGTATGACGGACAAAGGGTCGACGTATGCCGTAAGTAAACGTCGAGAATAGTTCGGAGTGTGTAATGAATATCGCATGTATATCGAATATGTTTTTTTCTTTATATAATCGGAACATGTGGCGCAATGGGACGAATGCATTGTCAGCCTTCCCAGAAGCCCTTTCGATCGAGCGTCGTCTTTATTCCGAGCTCGGATACTTTATATATAGACTTGTATGTGGTACAAGCGGTAACTAATTTTAAAAGTGGAACTCTATACATAATCCACTTGCGGATATTCACGTCAGTCTGCGGTATCAACCGCGGAACTATTTATGAATCGTGTCTATGAATCGTTAATGCAAACGCGATGACGTTTATGCAGAAAGGACATATGTGACGATATTGGCCATGCGTACCCGGTATATGCGAATCAATTACTGCTCATTCACGGCTCGTTGAAGCTTCGCCGGGTCTGTAATGCGCCCAATGGCGATCTATCAATTCTGGACACTAATTATTATTGACGAAGCAACGAGTTATATGGATCGGCTTGTACCTCGCGAGGAACACACGCTATTGTCCCGCTTTATTGCACACATCGTGACGTAATTTTGTTTGTCGCTTATATTTCATTTATTTATTTTTTGGTGCCGGATAATTTTGGTGTTTTTCGGGGCAACGTTAAAAATCAATGTACGATGTAATAAGATCTACGATGTATAACCGGACTTATAAATATGTTAGAGAAAGTAGTTTTACTGCAACTTTCAAACGATTAAGAAACTACCCGGGAAATCGATGGGATTATAAATTATCGAGATTTTGTATCTGAGTAGATTTCTTCGTCATTTTATTTTTACGTCAGACTACTTGGAATCGAGAACGACGGTAATTTGAAACGGAAATTTGATTTTTTTTTCCGATTTATTTTGAATATGCTGTGTGGCGATGAGTTGTTTATTATAAATCAGCACGTCGCGATCGAATCAAGATAAATCTCATCGATATCGCGATCGTTATTCTTGGAAGCGATCGCTTGAATTTTTAAGTAAAAGCCTGAATTTATCGAAGCCCATATATACGATGGCTGTGGCGTGATAGGATAATAGTGATATATAGTATATATTACTCAAAAATAAAAAATATATTACTCAAAAATGTTACAAAAAAAAAGAAAGGTGCGTCCTTTCTTGCAATTAACTAACTCTATTTGTATTCTAAGGGCGCAAGAAGTTTTGTTTTCGATTTTGTTTCTATTTTATTTTAGATTTTTTAAAGAGCTGGTACTGTACATTTTTTTGTTTTAAAAGAAAATACATTTGAAGTACTAGACGTACCATTTTCACTTTTTTGGAAAAACAGTTTTTTCACTTTTTTTTGAAAAAATATATATTTTTTGGTTAAGATATCGCTATACTATTATCGATCTTCAGCAAAATACTACAGTGTCGATAATTGTTTGCAAAGTATCTAAAACCGAAAAAGGTTGCTAAAAAATCTATGAGATTTTTCACCTGTATCGAGCAGCAACTCCATCCCGAAAGGGAGGTCTCGAGAAAATCTCGAAAATGCATTTAGCGCATCTCATTGAACACTTCGTGACTACAATATTTGTCTGCCATCAGTCGAAATTCTGATTGGCCCTTCAAGTACTGGGGACTTTTTGTCGATCACAAACGACCATCCCGGCTTTTAAGGCCAAAAACAATACGGATGTGAGTAATCAATTTTTTTTGCGTTATCAAAAAACAACACTTCAAGGTACGTCTGTGAATTTTTACAGATTTTTTTAGCACTTGTTATTCAAATCGTTCGAAGGTGACGTCCCGTTAAATTTTGGGTCCTCGTTGAACAACGATCCAGTACGTGAACAGTTCAATGAACTCGATAAGACCATATGAGCATGATAATTATCATTATTTGCTAATGAGGCCTCATATTTGGTACGTTGAAAATCACTCATGTGACCCCAGCGATATGTAGGTGCAAAGTAACATGACTCCAGTTTTCTACCAAACTCAGATAACTCTTGTATCGTACATGAAATATTTTTTCCGAATTTTTGCCGATTTTTCTTTAGAGAGTTCAATTGTCATTGATTCAGAGAAGCAAATAAAGCCGATAAATTTACAAGAGATTGATGGAATCATAATTCTCTGTTAATAATAAGCCGTTCCAAAATATTGCTTTTCCAAAAGTACTTTTCACATTGTCGACATACTTATCGTATGAATCTCCCAATGTAAAAAAATCATTAAGATAAATGACGGATAATTAACTGCGACTCCATAAATTCGCCACTACACGTTCCATTAATTTTGTAAACAAGTGAACTCGTAAAAGGACCTGTTGAAAATAAATCTCAAGAATTTTTGATATTCCGCGATGGATACAAGATAATATGCATCCTTGAGATGCAAGATTGCCATGAAACAATCTGGGCTTAATACCCGTTTGACGACTTTTCGATCGTCTAGTTTAAAATGTTCTGCAGTTATGTATTCGTTAAATCTTTTCAGATTGTATATCATCGGAGAGGAACCATCTGGCTTCAAGGCTAAGAAAATTGTCGAGACAAACTGGTCGACTAAGCCTTCACATTATCCCACGATATTTGTTCTCTTGTAAATTCTTTGAAGCACTACTTCGTGCGATTAAAGTAAGATCCAGTTGTAATGTTCAGTGCAAATTAAAATATCCACACGTGTCACACTGTCTATTAAGACACTATCTTTCAAGGTACCTATGTCAATCTATGTCAATAAAACTAATTCCGTGGGCATATAATAACTGTCTCCATATGTACATAGGTGCAAAATTAAATTAAACCGTTTTCTGATAGGTTATCGCGGCCTCTATATATTGCGGAGGAGTTGCGAGGAAAAGAATATTCACAACTGGAAACCGATTTTCACCACCTCGTATCAATCACCAAAGTCAAGTGAGTACAACTTTTAAAACTGGTTGCAAATTACATTTTACCATTGAGGACATGTGAAACGTCTCAGTCGGTAACCAAAATCTGTAACGAATACGATTCAGAGACCGTAGACTTTTCGGGAAAAAGCAAAGCATTACCGAATGTACAATTTAATATCGCGTCCGATGATGCTTCCGATTTATCCGAAACGTCAACCGGTTTTAAATGGCATTGATTCAAAAAATACATCCGTCTCTATTGCACTCGTATCCCTAGCAAGTTGATGGAAAACGTACTATACTTTTTTTGTTGGCATTTGGTCCTTTTTCTGTTGCGGATACCGAAAACGGACCGAACGGTTGTTTTCGAAAAATTTGCTTTGGTCCGTTTTCGGTTCCCCCAACCAAAAAAGGACCAAGATCGTATTTTTATTCTGTCCTTTCATTAAAAACAGAATTAAAAGCAAAACAACCAAAAAATAAAAAAAAACTTAGCCAAAAATTTATATAAAAAATGTTCGGTCCTTCCTCGGTTTCCGCAACCGAAAAAGGACCAATCCAAACGTACGGTCCGTTTTACTGTTTCTGCGGTCCGTTTCGTTCTCCAACGGACGTGTCCGTTTTTTGGTCCTTTTTTTTGGTTTTGTTCCCTAAAAGCAGCTGTCCGTCTACTTGCTAGGGATGTCATGTGGTACATCTTTCACATGGCCTTAATTCCAACTAAGTTCCAAAGCAAAGTTCATGGATGATTGCAAAAGCATCATAAAAAACAATGCACATATTTATTTGTATTCGCAGGATGCTGCTTGGAGTGTTGAAATTTGTGATACTTATTGCCATCGCGATAATGGCCATAATGAGCGTTGCTGAAGCCGCCTGCCTGCATAAAGGAGCGCGGGTTAGTATTCTTTCACGGCTTGACATATGAATTTAACCCTTTCGCTGCTGAGTTCCGTCAAAAATTATAAAAATGTTGTTATACATTAATCCTGATACAAAGTTGTTTTTTTTTTGCAAAAATAAAGACACGTTGCAATTAAGTTCCATGACAGGGTTAAATTTATTGATTTCTCGTGGAAAGCGTAGCTTCCTTGTCGAAATGTAATACGATGGACTTTTATTTGTTTATCTAGTGCTACGCGGCTCATCAGTGCTGCTCTATGTGGTGCCGCGGGCCTTACTATGCAGCCACGTGTTATTAGTACGGCCGTCTCTCGATTGATACAGGTACAAAAGTCGTGCTATTATCGAACTTCTGCTGTACCCAAAGTCTCCGAACATACGACAATCTTTTAGTATTAATTTAATATCTGTCAGCTTTAATGTACGTCCACCGAGTAATAAAGAAAAAATGTAAATAAAATTTGTAACTATTGGTACTTTTTTTTACTAATCAGATCATTAAAAAAAAACAATAATAATTCCTACCTGCACTTTTCTGTTTTCCGCTTAATTTTGAGTGCAAGGTCGAACCCAACGTGAGGAACGAACTTACGACAGGAAAGTAAAAAACGACCGGGAGTAAAAAAATTATCTCAAAGCGTCGCTCGCGATAATTTTCAATCAAGACATATATATGTATATGTATAGCTTGTATTTTAAGGTAAAATGACGGAATATGTCCGATGCTCGAATACGAAAAAATGTAGAGTAAAATGAAGAGGAGGAACCGTGGCGGAGCGGGGGGGGGGGGGGGGGTGGAGACACTCAACGGAAGCGCGCTACGTCCATAATCCCTATTATATGTATATATCGATGATTTAATGCCATGAGGCCATATAGGCCGTGGGTAATAGCTTATATATTATACTCTTCTGGCATTAGACCATCAATATGAAAAGATCAATATAAAACGATCCCTATTTTCTTTTATTACGAACAATTTGACGTGCACCAGATCTCTCGAATCTCTAATAACGTTTCGACAGCGCCGATGACATCATCGAGATAAGTTCAGTCTTTATTTACCTATTATTGAATAATAGGTAAATAATAGGTAAATAATAAAAGAAGCTCTGCAATCTTTTTTTCACCCAAGATTGTTCTTTTTAATTATTTTTAATCGTGAAAATAAGTTTCTCGAACAATCTCGATAAATATAGATAAATCGTCGACGAGAGAATACCTCTACTGATGTACATTTTGTACACATTTTCTTTTATTTATCGAGTCTGGATAAAAAGAGCGCGTGACTCAGTGTTTACTCATCGTTATCGCACGCAATCGAAACCTCGGTTAAAGTGGATTTGATAGCAAACAGATGACGAACGGCTGTGATAAATGCAAACGTTTCTTTTCCGATATAGAATTATTGAGTTTTTAGAATGAAGATTATTCACCGGTTATAACGATAGAAAGGATTAATTGAAATAAATTACCAGCCCCATCGGCCGTTTTTACACATTTTGTTCGAGCAGATTTCCGTTCGACAAAAATTTGAGTCAACGCCAGTTCCAGTAGCCAACGTTAATAATAAAACATGGTGGGCGTTTTTTCTCCGGAAACAAATTTTCTGACTTTTTACTGATCAATTACAAATGTACCCTGACCAAACTTTTAACGACTTATAGTCAAAAAATTAATGATGCAAATGAAAATGCCTAATTATTATATTAACATTTAATTCTATGTCTTTTTTTCAAATTGTTCCCAGTTTTTGTTTAGGCTCCCTTTTATTTAGTTCTTATTTATTTATAGAAGGTTCGCCAGCAATTTACTTTTACCCTGACCAATTTTGAAATTCCCTGACCAAGATTTTTTTCCTTGACTTTTTCCGGTTTTCCCGGTTTTCCCTGACGGCGGCCACCATGTAAAATTACTTTTTAAATCAAATAAGGAGGGCGGGTAAGAAAATACATGTTTTATTTCTCCACTAATTTCCGTCTCCAAATTAATTTAGAGACAAAAATATTTTTATTAATCTCATCGTCCTCGAAAGTCACATTGGTTGCCCCAAATGCAAAGCGTCTCGTGGATGCACATTCCCATTTCGTATATAAAGTACAAGTTGAAACGGCACAATTTGACTTAACATTTATCGATATAATTTAATGGCTCTATTCAAATCCGTGACACGCCGTACGTAGATCGTTTCCTTAGGGACGGGCGTAGAGTTCGACGATGAAGTCGATTCCGTGTCCTCTCTGGCTCTTGAAACGCAGGGTTACGTTGTTGCGCCCTGGACCACCGTTGAGTAGGCTGGCGAATGCTCCGTTGCCATTGGTCTTTTGATCGAGTGCCCTGATCTGGGTGATTCTCGGGCGCCAGTAGGTGGAATTAAAGGTCTTCTGGACTGTGACGATCTGCAACCACGCGGATCCCTTGGTGACGCGCTCCTTCAAGACGAGACTGTCGCCGGGTACACGAGCTCCGACGATCAGATGATGAGAGGAATTGGTCACTGCGTAAGTACCATAGTGCGCCGGTACTGGCTCGGCGTTCGCAACCGCAGCTATGGACACCAGAAAGGCCAAAAGATATACGAATTTTCCAATCATCTTGGAATGGATGCTGTAACTCTCTCTCGTCCGTTCAACAAGGTAAGCGTTTACTGCGTCAACCAGACGGTCGCCAACTCTTCATATACCCAAGCGGTAATTTTATTGCTTATCTTATCGGTGATTGTTTTTTTGATTGTAGGTATGTTGTCATGGACTCCCGACGGTTTCATTCCACGAACTCCTTTCGCCACCCCGCGCGTCAAGTGACGAGTGGAGATGCTTTCCTCAGAAACGACAACATCTCCGATAAGCTTGGGAACACGTCATCGTCCGCACTCTAGGAAAACACTCGTACCTCGCTGATAAAAGATTATTATAGATATCAAGATATTACCAAGATATTACCTTGATTGCCTGTTCTTTTTCGCACAGATTCTCATCAGAGATAACGATTCGTTGGAAAGTTTCATGGATAAGCCCATTGATTGATTACATCGATATGTACACTTGGGTAACAAATATCAACCATATAGTTCGAGAATTTCATTGGATTCGACTATTTGTTAATTGTACAAAAGTTTATACGTTTAATAATAATTTACTATTCACAAAGGTCCAAGGTTTTTTTTGGAAAAAAAAAATTATGTTTTCTTGAAGAAATAATAATTGCATAACTAAGAAGAAGAAGATTGTGGACCTTTGTGGATAAGAAATGTTTTGCAAATTTGTAAACATTTTTTATTACTGCGCAGGAGCTGCATATTTGAAAATCTGACAATGTCTGAATCCGACAATCGTCTCGTGAAAATTGTATTTTATGTAATAACGAACAGGCTAATCTTAATAATCTAGAATCTTCCTGACATATGGTCGATTACATTATCGATGAACGCGTGTAAATCGATCGAGCCGTTCTTGAGTCAATCGCGGTCGTTTGATATTTGATAGGATGTGGGGTTTTATTTATTACTTCATTTATTTTAAAACGTATAATCTTAATTTTTTTTATTTACTTCAAGGTTCAAGTAACTCGCTAGAATTTTTCACAAATTACGGTGAATTATCTTCGATTAGCAGTTTTTACTACAAAAAAAAAAAAAAAAAAACATAATCTGATCAAATCCAAATCCGTCGATCGATTCTCATACAATTCGATACAAACATCTTTAGGTGTAAAATCTTTTACCCCTTATCTGGAAATTCGCAACAGTCAGTACGTTCGCAGAGAATTGTAAAAAAAAAAGTCCGATGACATCCGAATTCTAAGTTACTAAATAAAGATTGGGCACGGACTGGCTGTAAAATTCGTCAAGACTGATTCATTAAAAACAAATTTTTAGCACGCCATAACTGCCGTATTTTTCATCATGCAGACTTTTGGACTTATTTTTTCGTTATCAAATTCTCTAGTTGAGCATTTTTTAGTTTTACCGTGCATTGAAGAAAATTAAAACAAATCAAAATACTCACCTAGAGAATTTCATAACGAATAAAATTAGCCCAGAGAAAATTCTGTACGACGAAAAAAACGGCAGTTATGATGTGCCAAAGATGAAATTTTGTGTGATGCAGAGATCTTCAAGGTCATATAAATCGCAGGCATCGCCTTGACCAGTAAATTCCGCTGTCCATCGTCGTCGCAGGAGAGTACAAAGGAGGAAAGTCGGTACAAAGATAAAATTTCTTTTGTTTCCTTCGATCGTTTTTTAAATCTCGTTGAAAAACACAATGATCTGCTTGAAATCACATTTATTACATAAGAACACAGCCTCACGTTCGATATGAAAGCGCAGATGAAGGAGGAACACTGAAAAAAAAAATCCGGTGGTCAGTAATTTATTAGTTGAATTCAAATCGGAATGATCTGACCGTCGATGATTTCTCGGGCAGGGCATACAGTTCAACGACGAAGTTGATTCCGTGCCCTCTCCGGCTCCTGAAGCGTAGGGTGGCGTAGCTTGACACCAATAAATGAACGCTATAAATCATCGACATTACTTTGACTAGTAAATTCCGCCGTCCATCGTGGTCGCAGGACAGGACAAAGGAGGAAAGTGGGTACAGGGATAAAATTTCTTTTGTTTCCTTTGAACGTTTTTTAAATCTCGCTGAAAAACACAGTGATCTGCTTGAAATCATATTTATTACATAATAATACAGCTTCTCGTGCGGTATAACAGCGTCGACAGATGAGAAACAATGAAACAGTTGACAAAAAAAAACTTCGGTTCTCAGTAATTTATTAGTTAAATTCAAATCGGAAAGATCTGACCGTCGATAATTTTTCAGGCACAGCATACAGTTCAACGACGAAGTTGATTCCGTGTCCTCTCTGGCTCCTGAAGAGCAGGGTGGCGTAGCTGGCACCGGGACCACCCTGCACAAGCGTGGCGGTCGCGCCCTTGCCGTTGGTCTTTTGGTCCAACGCTCTGAGCTGCGTGATTTTCTCGTACCTGCTGACGTTGAAGGTCTGTTGAACCGTGACGTACTGCCAGGCGGAGCTCTTGACGACGCTCTGCTTCAAGACCAGACGATCATACCTGACGCGGGCTCCGACAATTAAATCGTGAGAGCGATTGGTGTTGTTGGCGGCGCGAGGAATTTCCAAATAGTGTCCCGGCACGGCATTAGCGACGAGAACTATCGACACCAGCCAGATCAGAAGGTACACGGATTTTTCGATCATCTCGAATCTATCGTATGTATCGAGTCCGTGTAGCTAGTGTGATATCGTTACTGTGCCAGCTTCAAGATCGCCACCTCGTCATGTACTCATCCAAAAAACTCTTATCTGCGTTATCGTTGAGTAAATTATTTGCGAACGTGTTCCCGTAATTAGCGAAGCTCCAGTTGTTAACGAACTTAATTTGCTCGCCGGATCATCGAGTGGAGAGAAAGCTGTTTCGTCTCGTCTGATGATGACATCCGTTATAACATGGTGGCCGCGGTCGGGGAAAACCGGGAAAAGGCAGGGAAAAGAATCTTGGTCAGGGAATCAGGGAAAAGTCAGGGAATTTCAAAGTTGATCAACAAAAAAGTAAATTGTCGCCCAACGTTGTATAAAGCAATGAGAAATACATAAAAGGGAGCCTTAAAAAAATATGGAACATTTCGGAAGAAAAAGAATTAAACATTAACACAATGAGTAGGCATTTTCATTTGCATTATAAATTTCTTTTATTAAAAGTTTATAGAAGATCGGTCAGAGAAAAATTTTAATTGGTCGGTGAAACGTTAGGGAATTTTTTTGCGGGGAAATACGGCCACAATGTATAAGTATGGAGAAACATATCGTCGTTGTGAGGAGTCTTATCTACGCTTGGCGTAGAGTTCGACGAAGAAATAGATGCCCTGTCCTTTCTGGCTCCTGAAGCCGAGGGTAACGTTGCTGGTGCCTGGACCACCTTTCAGCAGGGTAGCGAATCCGCCGAGGTTGTTGGTTGTTCTGTCGAGGGCTTTGACTTGCGTGATCCTCTCGTACTTGCTGATGTTGAAGGTTCGTTGGAACGTGATTATCTGGTTCCACGCGGCGGTCTTGAAAATCTGCTGTCTGAGGACGAGACGGTCTCCGGAAACGCGGTAGCCGACGATGAGATCGTGAGATCGACTAATCGCGGGATAATTTTCGTCAAGACTTCCGGGCGCGACCCCGGCAACGACAACGATCGTTACCAAAAAGGCCAAAAGGTACGCGATTTTTCCAATCATTTTCTCGAATCGATGCTGTACAGCGTCTCGTCAACGAACCTCGATCGCTACTGTGTCAACTCGACGATTGAAATCCGCCTATATACGGTATCGGAAAAGTGTTTTGTTATCATTGTTGTTTATCTTTCCGCCGGCCAGAACAGCAACAAAACCGCAAAAAACATAGGAGTGGGATGGTTTTCCTACTGGCGGAGCAGTTGATGCGACCATGTTCTCACCTGACCGCACAATCAGATAATGTTCGATAGCAGACGAACACTAGTTTTCGCCCAAACATCAATCTGCAATATAATTCATTTATTTTGTAGCGTCAAAAGTTACACATGATTTGTTTATGGGTAAATCTGATTTGCCCTAGAAAATTTGATTTACCCTTGTGTAATGATTTTTTTACGAGTAAACTATACAGTACGGATAAATCAATTATTTTACACATATGCCCCGATTGGCTTATCGGCAACTCATGAATATCATGCCCAGGAAGAACGGAGGACTTCCTGCCGATTTAACGTTTAATAATTATTTATATTCCACAAACGTCCATCATCATTTTTTTAATTTGTAATGTTTTTTGTTGATAAAAATGATGGTTTGTTGGAAAAATAATAATTTTATAACCAACAAGAAAAGGATTGTGAAACTTTGCGGCTGGAACCAACAAGGTGGGCTCTTTTAACACGCTCAGCCACATTAATTAAATATAAAATTCCTTACATTGTCTAAGTTGCATAACGGAAAGGTGTGGACGAGGGAATTGAGAAACAAATTTTAATGATTATCAACGTAAAGACTTTATTTCACTACGATTTTGAATGCGCATTTGGATTTGGCTAAAGAAAATACAATTTTCCTCACGAATGGGAAATCGAGAAACCACAATTCTCGGTATAGTTTGCAAGTCGATATCAAATCATAAGCATGTTATTTCCATGTACATTAATGGTAAAGGTGTGGCGTCTTCAAGGCCTTCTGTAAAGATCTTCTTGTTCTGCTTTTTGCAGATTAATCGGAGGTTCCGCGATAGGAGCCGATCCAGGCCGACGGCAGGAAAGATCTTGCGGGCTCTCACACGGCGTAGATTTCGACGATGAAGTTGATTCCGTGTCCTCTCTGGCTCTTGAAGGAGAGTGTTACGTTGTTGGCGGACGGACCACCGCCGATCAAGCTCGCGTAAGCTCCTTTGCCATTGGTTTTTTGATCGAGCGCTCTGACCTGCGTTATTCTGCTTCTCTCGCTGAGGGTGTAGAACGTCTGTTGAACCTTGACGATCTGCAAGAACGAGGAGGACTTGACGACGCTCTGCCTCGCGACCAGTTTGTCGTAGGGACTGCGGCTTCCGACGATCAGGTGGTGAGAGGGACTCGTGTCGGCGGCGTAACTTTTGACGGAACTGCCCGATACGCCGTTGGCAATGGCAACGATCGAGACCAGCGAGGCCAGAAGGAACACGAATTTTCCAGTCATCTTCGTTCGATGTTAC
>JAPYZC010007695.1:0-13551 GCA_030522665.1 Ichneumoninae sp. A BG-2022a
GCCCTACAACATCGAATCTCTCATTGCACAACCCTCTCTCAAGATCATCTCTGCTATCAAAACATTTCTTTATAGTAGTAACATCCGTCTATGATTTGATTATCTCCCTCTTTTAGTCACTTCAAAATATATTCATAGCCGAGTATTAAATTCAGTCACATCGTATCGCAATTGCAACCGTTTCAAATCAGACCGGTTACGAGCGCTTTCCGCTACGTAGTTTCACGGCGGTAACACCGCCAGCCTGTACCAAATGGCCATAAGGGAAAGTGCTGCTCCAATGCAGCCTACCGGAGCCAGGCCCAAACACTAGAAGAAGAAGAAGAAGTCGGAGACACGTGAGCTTTAAACCTCTCGGGTCAGTGTAAAAACATCGCTTAGCTCGTCAACACAAGGATGCGAGACTGCAGTTAGAATTACAATCAACAATATTTGCGCAAGGATTCACATATCCTCTGAACTTAAGCGTACAGGCAGGGTAAGTTTTGTTTTTAATATGTAACAACTAATAATGCACGATAGTGCCGGTTTTCCATATCGTTTTGAGGTTATGCGTAAACATGTGTCTGATATCATATTTGCAAAGGTGAATCTGAGACAATTTTTAACAGCATTCGATGTTGTCGGTTTTGGAGTGGTTATAGCGTGGGTCGAATCGTCGCCTCACAATATAGACGCGTGTCATAAACAGTTTTGGAGCCTTTTGTAATCATAACCTCAATCAGGCTCGTTTTTCGTCTAGTTTAATGTAGTGTTTGACGAATCTTGACGATCCTGAAAATCCTGGAAACCTGGAAATCTCATGGAATTTCATTGACTCTCGAAAAATCCTAAAAATTTAATGGAATTTCATTTCATGGAGTTTCATTGATCACCCGAAATTTTGAAATATTTTAAAAATTTTTATTGAAAGTTGTTAGGCTTTTTAAAGATGTGTGCAGGAGGGCAATTCAAATTTCGATGCAGGGCAAAGATATTTATTTTAAATTCATTGAACTTTTTCAAGCTGATCTTGACAATGACATCAGCATTGAGGGCGAGAGTTACTCAATTTGGGTTCAATCGTCATCTCACAATTCTTGTGGTCCATGAACTGTTCACGGTCCAGTTATTAAGGACATTGTATTGAAAGAGCTCTTGCAGTTTCACCAAATATACGAAAGTACATAGCAAAAAATGATCAAAGGTAATTGTTACGATACGAAACTGCAACAATTTTTGAATCGTACAAAAATTGTTACATAAGTTTTTGGAAGCAAAGCTATTTTTTACCAACATTCTTACAATGGAAATGGATTCATCTCACCAAGTTTGAAAGTGACAATCTTGCGCCATTTTAATATGACAGTCTCTCTTTTTTATATAAAGCATCATGAAGAAATTCTTAAAAGAAAGTGTGATAAATAAGGAAAAATTGACTAAAGTAGATTTATAAACGGCAATTTACTTTCACAGATTTGCCATTCCTCAGCCAAAATGAAGCCAAAGTCCGCTCAAGAAGACACCCAAGTAGCTCCTGAGAAGAGGAAGAAGCCGAAGCGTTCAGTGAGTTTCTCGAAGGACGTCAAAGACGACAAAGCTCCGTCGAACTTCGACAAAAAACAAAAGCGCGGTAAATTCGAAAAGCCAACCGAGACGAAGAAATCGGAGAAACCGTCCAAAACAAACTACCAACCAAAAACCGAGAATCCCAAGGGCCCGCGAAAGGACAAGAAAAATGCGACCAAAAGCCCAGCCCCAGGCGCGGATGGCGAGAAGCCCGATTGGATAGAATTCAAGAAAGTAAAGAAGGAGCTCAAGGAGAAGCGTAAGGCGAAGAAGCTAACGACGGTCTACGAGGCGAGCGTGAAGGCGAAGATGCTTGGCGAGAAGCTTCGCAGAGCCGACTGCACCGCCGAGAAGCGTGCGAGCTTGACGAAGACACTGTACGAGTCGCTCGAGGGAAGCATCGCCAAAGCGATCTTCACGCACGACATGTCCAGAGTGATCCAATGGCTGATAAAATACGGCAGCCCGGAGATCCGCCTTTCGGTACTAACAGAGATGAAGCCCTCGCTCGTGCCGATGTTCCAGTCGAAGTACGCGAAGAACTGCGTTGAAAAAATGCTCAAGCACGGCACCGACGAAATCCGAAAGGAAATAATATCCGCCTGTTACGGCAGCGTCGTGAAGTTGGTGAGCCACAGCGTCTCCTCGAGTCTCCTCGACTACGCCTACACCGAATTCGCGACGGAGCTCAACAAGCTCCACTTCAAGCAGGAGTTCTACGGCGACATGTACAAGCAGGCGAAGGACGACACGATAAAAACGATAAGCGACGTCTACGCAACGGCCTCGGACATGAAGTCGGCGACGCTCTCGGCGGTGAAGATCAACCTCGTCAGGGTCCTCAACAAGATGATCTTCGAGTCGCCGATAGCGCAGTCGGTGCTGGTCGACTACCTCGGCCTGTGCTCGAGCGAGGACCGAGCGGAGCTCATCGTCATGCTGCGAGGCTCGATCGTCGAGCTCTCGCGCACGGACAACGGCGCCAGAATCGCGATGCTCTGCGTCTGGCACGGAACGACCAAGGACCGGAAGATCTCGCTCAAAGCCGTTAAGCAGCACGTCAAGGAGCTCGCGAATTCGGAACACGGTCACGTGGTTCTCATGGCGATTTTCGACGCAGTCGACGACACCGTGCTGATGAGGAAGCTCGTCGTGCCGGAGATCCTGAGCGACCTCGTCGAGATCGCGACGAACGAGTACGGCAGACGAGTCGTCCTCTACCTCGTCGCACGGCGCGACGGGCGTTACTTTCACCCGGCGCTGGTCGAGCAGCTCAAGCGCGGCGACGAGAACGCCACGAGCAAGAAAGCCGCGGATGTACGCGAGAAGGAACTCCTCGAGGCGGTCGTCGAGCCGTTCCTGGAGTCGATAGCCGAGAACGTCACGGCCTGGCTCGGAAACAGCTCGACGGCGATCGTCACCCTGGCGATTCTGAAACGCGGCCACGGCGAGAAACTCCGCAGCGCGCTCGAAGCGATCGCTGGGTTCGTCGTCGACCCGGAGTCCAAGCTCAAGGAGGACAAGGGCGAAGAGGTCAGCGCCGTTGAACACTCCGGGCTGCACATGATGCTTAAGAAGCTCATTCAAGAGGACAAGAATTTCGCGGAGAAAAACTGCCCGACCTTCGGCGCGGCGGTGGAGGAGAAACTGGAGATGAAGAGCATCGAGCGCTGGATCAACTTCAACAGGGCGTGCTTCCTTCTGGTGATGCTCCTCGAGAACGCCGTCGAGTCCGTCGTCACCTCGCTGAAATCGAAGATACAATCCGTGTCGCAGACTCTCAA
Source organism: Ichneumoninae sp. A BG-2022a (assembly GCA_030522665.1). Lineage (NCBI taxonomy): Eukaryota > Metazoa > Arthropoda > Insecta > Hymenoptera > Ichneumonidae > Ichneumoninae sp. A BG-2022a. Next base: position 3,333 of record JAPYZC010007695.1, read on the forward strand.
GACGAAAAAATTTACGGGCGCTTCGATATTACTGAAAAAATTAAAATAAGCAGTTTTTTTTACTATATAATATCTAAGTTATATTTCGATACAGCCTTTTATGAAACATTCGCGTACAGTTACAAACCTATATATATTCCACGTCGAATATATATATTCCTACTCTCTGGGTCGTTTAGCGTGGAGTTTAAACGTGCGGGCAGACCAATCGTTTTATGGCTTCCGCTTCTTCTCTGTTTGATCGATGAGACAATTAGGCACGGTAGAGTGTCGATCCGTTGAGGTGCTATATGAAGTACGTTGAGGTACGATATTTTTTTTTTTATTGTGTGAATATACACGAATCGCGTGTAAGCTGTAAATATGTGTACGTCGATAGACACCGATTAAAAGGTTTTTTGTTTTTCTTTTTTTAATGACAACAAGACTGAGTTTTAGTTGGGTTTAACAATTTTTTTTTGTCAGCGAACGTATAATCGGGTGTTTTTTCACCTAAGATAAAACGGTCGAATAGAAAAACCTACGGGGCTCTCGCCTTCGCTGAGCGCAAACGAACCTTGGCATTAAATCTTGAGCGTTGCTTTGATATCGACGACTCTCGTTCGCACCTCCGGCTGGTGGTCTTGGGACAAATCCGGCAGCACCTCTTTGAAGAACGTCGCTAGATTTTCGAGCTGTTTCGTGTTTCCGGTGTCCTCCAGCTTCTTCGAGAGGGAGAGAATGATGTTCAATGCTTCCTTCCTGATTCTCGTGTACTTTGATATACCTGAGGAAATTGTTTTGCGTTTCACTCGTCTAAGAACATAGAATCTTAATGACTCGCCGAGCGACCCATTCACGTTTACTCGGAATACTTTAGCGAGCTACCATCTTTATGAACCTGAAGATATCTGCGCGAGACTAAATTTCGTTGATTTAGAACGGCTAGGTTTTGCATCGCACAAGAATAAAGAATAAAATTCTCCAAGTGAACATTTTTTTTCCCTTGAAGAATAAAATTCTCCAAGTGAACAATTTTTTTTTCCTTGAAGAATAAAATTCGACAAGTCAACAATTTGTTTTTCCTTGGAGAATAAAATTCTCCTAGTAAACCATTTTTTCTTCTTAAAACAGTGCATTGACGGAGCCTTGCCTAACATGAAATTTGATATCATGCAGATATCTTTAGGATCTTTCGTTTGTGACAGATATCTGCACGAGACTAAATTTGGCATGAAAGACTAAAATTATATATGGCATAAAAAATAAGTTTTGCATCGCAAAAACTTATTTCGGGCTATTTGACTTGGAGAATTTTCCAAGTGAACAATTTTATTTCTTCCTAAACAAGGGCATTGACGGAAACTTGCCAAAGATGAAATTTCATATCATGCAGATATCTCAGGGTCATCGACGTTTTCAACTGTAACAATCTTTTTGCCATTACCTATCGAGTGTCTCAATATTTGATTGAGGGTTTGACAAATCGTCTCCAAAAGTGCCTTGTCCTTTTCGCTCGTTTCTCCAACGTTCAGCTTCAACAACAGAAGTTTGTCGACGAAGAGATTCAACGTCGTTAGAATTGCTACTTGTACAGGTCGCGTTGTATTCGGCAGTGTCTCGTTACAGTGTGTCACGAACTGTATGCAGTACTTGTCTGAAATATAAACGGGCGGGATTTTAAATATACTACGATCGAATGGTCGTGACTTTTCATGTAACCATGCTTGTTTCCACGCTTGGAAAGCTTGTTAGGCGGAGGCCGTACTCGGTATCTTAACGCGCATTAACTTAGCCCTCACCTTGGGTGTCTTTACTTTCGCTTGACGATGGCCACGCTTTACCGAGAGCTTCGTAAACGGTCTCTTGCAGTTTCAATTTGTCTTCGCGCCGCTTCGTACTTTCGCTCGTCGCTCGGTGATCCTCGTCGTCGTCGTCATCATTTTTACTCGACAACTGGAACGATAAACAGATGAGTCACATCTGTCGTTGTCTAATCGTCGCACCAGAAAATTTCATTCTCCGACCCGAAGCGACGTCATACTGCAAATACGTCACTTCCGCTCAAAAAATGAGATATTCAAAATGGAAGTGACGTATTTCCGGTGTTATATCACTTGCGGTCGAAAAAGTAGATTTTCAAACCGAAAGTGATAAATTTCCACTACGACGTTACTTCCGGTCGAAAATCGAACTTTTCAAGTAAATCTCCGAAAATGTAAATGTCCGTTTTCAGGTAAATCTCCGAAAATTGAAATGTCTGTTTTCAAATTTTCACACACAGAGCCACAACTCCTAGTCTGTTAGAAATTGACGTACTTTTATCAATATTTCCTGAGCGATGTCGTAGAGCTGGGTAAATCGGTCGACCCCGAGGGCGTGCAGGACATCGGCGAAACCCTTGACTCCGTGCCGACGGTATTCCACGGATTCCTTTTTACTTTCTTTGTACAGGGCGTCCAACACCGTGGCCGTCAATGCCGGATCTTTGTTCAGGGCTTCCCTGGTGCCGCACAAACAATTAATTATTCGTACTATTCTTTAATACATATACATATATATTTTTTCTCAAAATGTAAATGCAACGTACTTGCTGTTGCATGCCAGTGTGGCGAGCGCTTGAACGACGCGCTCTTTACCGTTCCACGTTCTGCCCTGCAGAGCGTTCGTCAGAATCGTGAGCAAACTGTTCCGCGCATCCTCGTCCATGGTAGAGCCCAGCTTTAGCGCGACGGTGGAAACGGCATTGGCTCCCTGCGCCTTCATCGTCCACGATGGCGATTCCAGAGCGCTTTTCAATGTATTCGTTATAGCGACCAAATGCTGCCTGATTCCGGACTCGGTGCCGTGGCCGATCTCGCCCCACAAGTCAGTCCACAGTTCGATCGTATTTTCGTTACCGGGCACTTTCTCCGCGTGCATCGCGAAGAAGGTCAAGGGCACCAGAGTCTCCGAGTACTTCATCATGACATCGTTGTTGTGGTTGTTTATCGACTGCAGCGCTTGGCCGATTGCGAGTCTTATCGAATCGTCTGTAAATCGTGTAAATTGCATTAAAACAATGTCATGCTTAGAAAAATACATCGTTCGGGAGTTATACAGTGAATATCCGTGAACGATATGCGGATCTCTGTACTAAAGACGTGCTGTGAGGGTAATTTTTGTTATCGTCAATTGACGAAAAAAATTACTGTCTTTTTTATTCCAGAAAAATGTTTGTTCTGCCATTACCGTTATTTTTGTTCGGGGTGACAAATATGGTGAAAACAGCGAAAAACTATCATCAGGAACGAAACAATTTGTCTCACCTTCTTTCTCCATGTACCATGTGTTCAGGTTGTTGAACAACTTGTCGAGACTAGTTTGCTTCGCGGAACCAACTATATGGCCGATGGTTACGGCATTGGTTTTCCTCACGGCGGCGTTCCGATCCGTCAGCCCATTGGCGAGAGCCGGCAGCACTTTACCTGCGATTAGAGAGTGAACTCTCGTAAGATTAATGGAATCCGAATGATTTATAGGTTTCTCGGTTTACGAACCAGCGAACGGCTGCAGCTCTTGCTTCAGATGATTGCACAAGAGTATCAGGAAGTGCGATACCGCGACCTTGGTTCCGAGTCCTATGCTCGACTTGAGAAGCTCGATAACTTTCGGCATCAGATCTTTGAGAATCGGTCCATCGACGTATTGAGAACACTGGAAAGCGAAAAAACAATAGAATCGGTGGTTATTCGAGTAAACTTAGAGTTGAAAAACACCATTAAAAATTTTAAGATCCAACATTTTAAGATCTGACATTTTAAGATCCAACATTTTAAGATCCAACATTTCAACATCCAACATTTCAACATCCAACATTTCAACATCCAACATTTCAACATCCAACATTTCAACATCCAACATTTCAACATCCAACATTTCAACATTTCAACATCCACATCCAACATTTCAACATTTCAACATCCAACATTTCAACATCCAACATTTCAACATTTCAACATCCAACATTTCAAGATCGTAAATAAAATATGGCGAACCTTTGTTATCGTTTCAGTCGCGTGGTGACTTTTAGCAGCGCTGGCCCGGACGCTGTCGATCGCCTCCTGGACCTCCGATTGTGCTCCGTACATCGTACTCATGTACGTGAGCTTCGGACTCTCCATATCCGTGGCCGACAGAAGAGCCGGTATGAGAGTAACAAGTGAAGGCTTCAGCATACTTCCGGCGATCGACACGAGTTGAGAAACTGTCTGCAAGGATATCGATCTGACGGTCGGCACGTGATGAGTTATGCCGATGTCCAGCAGAACCGGAAGAATCGCTTGCAACACGAGTTCGCCGGACTTTCCGTGTGACGGATCGCACTGACGGATACAGATCTGCGGAAAGACGATTAAACATTTAACTGACGAATCGTGCAAGGGCACTGAAATTTCGAAAAGTAATTCTTATACTTTCTGCCAAAAAAATTTATATGGGAAATAATTTTTTTTTCCTAACTTCGCAAAAATAACCACATTTCTTGCGTGAAGCACGGACGAAGAATCGGCTATGATTGATCAATGATCATTATTAATCTGAACATGCACAGTACTCGTTTATTACTCCCTAAGCAGTAGCTCTGTGAACGTAACACCCGAATTAAGAAATTAATTATTTTTTGTGATTCTTAAAGACTCTTGTATCTATTTGTTTGTAGTAACAAATTGTTCAAATTGTTTTAGTACCCCAAAAAAAGTTTATGACTTTGAAAGAAACCACCCTCCCATTTTTAACATTTTTTAAAAGTAGTGATTGTTTTCTAACGAGAATCGTTTGTAGCTGATTGTAGTGAAGGAATTTCCGTTCGTAGCAACGAGGAAAAAGTTTTACAGCCAATTAAATTTGTTGTATACAATTTTTTTTTCTTCGTCTATATATCGAATGGCGACTATTTGAATCCGAAGAAGAGTACGAAGTGTACTTAAAGTATCTGTCAAAAAAAATGTTGCAGGAGAAATAATAATTTTTACTTTTATTTCGATCGATCGCTTACTCTATCGTTGATTCGTAATCGTACCTTGCTGAGGACTTTAGCAGTGGTCGTTGCCGCGAGCCTCGTGTCCTCGTGGCAATCGTCCATAACCCGGAACAACTCGGTCCACAGCTTCGGCGCTCGTTTGGCGAGGTCGATCGGAGCGCTGGATTTCAATAGATCGGCAAGCGCCAGGCAACAGCTGTTTCGAACGCGCCATTCGTTGTTCGTCAGGTTGGCGTCAAGATCGTCCAATATCTCTTCGTGATATTGCTCTAACTGAGGAAACAGAACTGCCGGCAATCCTGGGTGTTTTGGGGTCACGGGAAATCGTCGGCATCTACCGATAATCATTGGTTTGGAGGCTTACAACTTTTTGCGTGGACGGAACGATCCTGTGCCAGATCCGGGCCATGCTCTGCTGAATCTTCGGCGTCGGATCGAACTGATATCTGTACAATTTCGGCACGATGCTCGATAGATTCTTCGTCAAGTCGTCGCTGGCGAGATTGGCTATGGCCGAGAAACCGAGAGCCGCTCCCTTCTTCGATGTCCACACGGCGTTGTGGTGCGCGAGGTGCAGAAAACGATAAACTAGATCCGGTTGATTGAGATCGGAGGCGAGCGAACAGATTTCCCGATGCGTCGATATGTTGCCCCTAGTTTTTTAATAAAATGATTAATAGAACAATATTTTGTATACAATCGCTTAAGACCATATGAAACACCCCCTCCCCGTCCATCCCGGGCTCAGTCGGTATCAAAAACTGTAATCAACTTTTCTCACTGGATGTCTCATATACGGTCAAAAGAAAAGTCTCGTGGGAAGCCGAAATTATATCCACTTCCGATGAGACTTTTCTTTTGACCGTACATGCCAGAATCCATGAGAAAAGTTTATTACAGTTTTTATTATCGACCGCGGTATTGCACATGCTCTTAAAGTTACAGTCGGATACAATACATAAAGCAGCAAGACCAGAAATTCATTGGATATCCAAGTACAGGTTTTAAAAAATCAGTAAGGTAGCGGTCAGCATCGCTACAAATTATGAGCTCCAGAATCGATTAACTTTGGCGTTATCCGAGATTTCACTTATCCAACGTACGTTTTCCCCACATTACCTCGGATAAGCAAGGTTCTACTGTACTGGTCGAAAATACCGCTGAGAACTCACCCGGTGGGGCTTTTACCCAATTCACCCTCCTCGAACAGTTTCGTGTTCGGCGTAACTTGATTTACCGATCGTTTACCCTGCGAAAACTGACCCAACAAGCCGGACAGCAGCTCGTCCCGACCGTTCGCCGCGCTGCTGTCGTACACCAGGCCAAGTCCCTTCGACGCGACGTCCTGTACTATGTCTGCGTACAAATATTCCAATATATATTACACATCACAATTTCGCCGAAAAAAAGGAATCTGACTTACCGCTATTTTCGGAGAGTAAATCCATGAATACGCTTTGGATTTCTCTCAGTCTGCTGACGATCTGTTGTCGCTTAGCATTGTGCTTCACTATGGCGAGCAGCCAGATACAAACTGCCTGTTGTGAAAACAATTTTGGAACGTTAGTCATTCCATTTAATCATTCCAAACTAAAAGACCAAAGACCAAAGATCTTACCTGTCTGGAGTTTGGATGTGGATCGCGTGAGAGCTTGAGAAGTTCGTCGAGAACGTAAGCCAGAAGTTCGTCGCTCTCTTGAGAATACGGGATCTCGTGCTGGCTCGGCAGGGATTTCCACATGTCCCGAGCTTCCGGCGAGGCTTGCCCTTGCACGCAAAGCACCAAGGACTCAGCTATCGACAGCTGTATGGTGACGTCTTTAGTCTGCGGATTTTTATGACCCGGTCATTACACACGAACGACTCGGTACAGGAAGGGCTAACGCAACTCGATACCTCAGCTCGAATAATCGAAGATTTTTCTTCGAAATTCTCGGTGACAGTACGTTTTTTTATGATAATTTACAGAATCGTTAAAGTTGGTGCTTTTTTTTTAAATGTATCTAATCGACAGTCAACCAATTTGCAATGAAGAATTTGCAAATGAGTCCCTCGATTTTAAACAATTATTATTTAATCGAATTGTCCGATAACCGACTCTCTACTTTTACAGATATTGCGGCATGCACTGTATAGCATGTAAAAAATTCATATGCTAATCCGACGGCGATGGCAACGATACACTTTCCTTAATCTGTCGTTAATGAAATGCAAAAGACTTGCCTCTTTCGCTAATTCGATCAACTTCACCGCCACCGATTTAGTGTGCGGAAAATTCTCGCCGATGCACAGCTGCCCAAGAGAAAGAATAGCCTTTTCTTTGACCTGAAATGCGGTAATCTCGTTATTACAATTTCAAGGATCGAATGGACCGTTAAATAAACGGAACGTACCTTGTGATCCATCTTGACGTTGGCGATGATTGAGAACAAAGTGTCGACAATGATTTTCTTGTTCGGACTCTTGTCGTCTCCTGCATCGGGTATGGGCAATGCAAAAGTTTTGCCTATTATACCGAGTCCTTGCGCCGCGGCGTCGACCATCAACACCGTATTGCTTGTCAGAAACGACCCTGTGAAAAAAGAATAACGCGTTTGTTGAAAAATTACACCCATCTATATACACGTTTTTTTTCCTTTGAATTTCAATAAAATTCAGACGAGAAAACGAAATGCTTTCATACAGTCGCAAACACCACAAGGAATACGCACATAGCGTTTCAACGGCGCTGATGTAAGTTTTCCAGTTGAGGAGAGCAGCCTTGTCGTCGGTCGAGCGTCGAATTGTCAGAGTCCTCTCGAACATCCAGCAAAGCGCGACGAGAGCTCCGTGCTGGGTTTCCAGAATTTGATGCTTCGTAGTGCCGAGAAATTCCGTTGCCCTCGATTCGAACTCGTTGGTGTCGCATCCGTGAACGACGATGATCGCGTGAATCTTCGCGGCGAGTTGTCTGATGTCGACTTTCGTTGAGGTCAACAGAGATCGCAGCCAGGGCAACTCCTGGACGTAGCGTTCGGTCATGCAAGCCGGGATCGTTCCCACGACTTCGAGCAAGGCGTTCAGCGACACCGGGTCTGGAAAATCGTAGTCGTATTCAATGTTGGTGTGTCGTTTCGTTTCGTAGGTAGTGATGCAAAATGACCGTCTTATTTCGATGGGTCAAATTACGACAAAATGACCGTCATTTTTTTCACTAATTTTTCTGTGTTCCTACAGTAACGCCAAATTATAACAACTACTTAGATACAAAATGACGGTAATTTTTTTCGGTCCGAAATTGGCCACAAATTTGTTCGCATTGCATGAATTTTTATCTAATCCAGGTCGATAAATATATCCTGCCGGTTCCATAACCGTCAGGCCATATCTAATTTTCAAAATCGGTCATTTTTGGAGCCGACAGTGACGGTCATTTTCGACGAGCTTGCATCACCATTTGCAGGTACGCCCTTAAAATAAAACATCGGAATCGCGTACCTGCTGTTGCCCGATTGAAGAGCATTATTATGTCGAGATAATCGTTCAAAGCTTTCGGCTGCTCGTCGAACAATTTTGCCAGGTATCGGCCGACGATGGGAGTTTCCTCGCACGGATGCTCGAGCGGCCCGGCTTGCGGAGCGATTTCGGCGCTTTTCGCAAGGCAGAGACGAAGATAGGTAATTATCTGCAAGAGAGAATAGGACATCAATCTTTCGATCGCGATAATTCAATGAAAATTACGAGCAACTACGAGGAACTCTAATCGTACCTCCTTGAATGTCGTTATGTTGTAAGGAAGCGTTGTATTTCCAACGCTGAATTTTTGACTGGCTGGTCGCTCGATTCTTATCGCCATCCTTTTATTGATATAAGTCACCAGCTGAGCAAAGTCCGGCAGAAAATACATCTTCCCTTCGTTCTTCTCCAGCTCATTTTTGTCGGCGGTCCCGTACAAAGAGTTCATCGCCTCCACCGATATCTCGTTCTTTTCATCGCCGGAAACCAGCAGCAGGAGATATCTGGACGGCGCGTGATCCGACGGAAACACCGTCGCTGCGTAGTGTCCGGCAACGGATCTGCGAACGTAAATAAACAAAAAAAATCACTAAAAGTCTCGAGAACTCGAAGAGTTCCACGGAATACGACCGAATCGTGCACGACAAATGACACTCACATAATTATTCTAAGTTAAAGTCAATGTTAATTTTAAGTTAAAATGAAATAATATTTACTGTATTTTTTTCACTCGAAAGATATATGTATTATAAGACACTTTTTTATCTTGAATTATAGGTAAAAGGGAAAACCCTTAATAATCAAATAGACAAATAAATAAATAAATAAATGAATAAATATTTGACAATGGATCGTTTGCTGTTCGACAGGTTAATTATTCTTATGTGGCTTTTCCTTGACGACTTACCGGACGCTGGGTTCCGGCGATTCGATGTGAACGGCCAGGAGCGTATTCATCATTTCTATACCGTTCTCGTTTTCGCGGCTGAGCACGAACGCTGAGCACATCGTGATCAACGCGTCTCTGATGTTTCTCCGCAATTCCGGTTCACTCTATACGGGAAAAGGGAGAAAACCTTTTATAGCCGATTTAACGTTCCGATAATAAAATGTCCAGGGACTCGTTTGCAAAACGCTGCCAATACCGTTACAAGAGCCTCGAAGAAACGCTGCAAAAGACTCAGGTCTTGGTTCACTAGACTGGGAATCCTCAGACCCATTTTTCCAATAATCGTGTACCCCATCGCTTCGTGCTCTCGTTCACCTTCGGATATCAGCTTGATCATCCCCTCGAGAAGAACCCCGGCTACGCGAACCAACGGAGCGAGACTGCACCTGTGGATAAATAACGAATCAGCAAAAATCACCGGTCGTACTTTATTCACCTTCGAATTTATTATTAAGGTAGCTCCAGCGAGTGGTGTTCATTTCGTCTAAATTCGAGAAATTCGGGCAAGAATTGCGAACACTTCCCGATGTTATAAAAATCTGGAAAAATTCATACGTATTCCGAAAAATGAACGAATTATTTTCAGTAAAAAAAAAAAGTTGAGTTACCGCATATTTTGATGAACAATTTTTTTTTCAACAATTTGTTAATAACATTTTGAAATTATTATTATGCAGAATTAGTCTTTTCAGTGCCTATAATAAGTATGAATTTTTTCAGATTTTTATAACATCGGGAAGTGTTTGCAATTCTTGCCCGAATTTCTCGAATTTAGG